>BMAV01015115.1:0-82982 GCA_019973955.1 Trichonephila inaurata madagascariensis
ATGTTACAATGGTCAATAACTGAACAGAAATATTGTCGTAATTAATTTTTAGTTATTTAAATTCTCTAGGTCAGGGGTCGCGAACCTTTTTGGATCAACGTGCCATTTTTTTTCTTCAAGAAATGTTTAGTGAGGTATAGACGTGCCGTCAAATAGTATTGACTTTTGATTATTGAAAAAATAATAAAAAACTAAATACTAACAACTTAAAACTCCTTATTTACAACGAAAAAATACATTTTGCATTATGTAGTAAATTTTTTTTTTTTTATACGTGTACTTCAAATTAAAGAAACATTAGTGTAATTCTTTTGAGGCAGATTAGATAAAAAATAACTTGTATTTAATTTGAAGATGTTTTTTAAGCAGTAAGCAAATTGGGTCACCCTTAAACGGTGTCTAAGTGAGTGTTTAATGTTTTTATCTCTGAAAATAATGATTGGCAAGCGTAGTTTGATGGAAATACGCGGTTAAAATACCATAATACAGTTTCTTCAAACAGTTAAATGTATCTGGAATCGAATTCCATGTTTCCAAAGTTTCATTACTCATTTTTACTTATACAGCTTATTAATATTTCTGTTTCAATCAATTTCAACTTTCTCCTTTTTTCAACAAATTTTTGAATTCATATTGGGTCGGGAAAAATTCAGTTTATTAAATGAAGTAGCATCAGGTTACATAAAAAACTTAAATGTGTTTTCAATAATTATTTGAACTGAGAAAATCTCGCTGAAAACTGGCGACCGATCACTCACGTTTGTTCCTAATACTTCATATTGAACTTTGTTGTTTTGAATTAAAAATGCAAACCGTTTTGATCGGGACACCCAAAAAAATTGTGTCGCGTGCCCTCAATGGGACGCGTCCACTGGTTCCCCTCCCGCCTAGGTGTTATCTTAAAAGGGTGATTTTTTTTGTAAAGGGGAACTTTATTTGATACGATCCTCACAAGTAATTGAAATTCAAATCCTTCGCGTCTAATAAATCATTTTCAAGGGTACTGTAAATATGTATTTTATGTGTCTCTTCTTTTATTAAAATTCATTTACTTTTGTAACATATAATTTCTATTATGGTGGAATAATTTTCTTAAAATTATACATGACTTATAATTATGGAATGAAAAAAAGAGGGATTAAGTGCTTGTATTATTTTTTAGACAACAGAATGGGAAGGACATGTTTTATATTTCCACTATTAATAATAGAACTGATTACATAGAAGTGGTTTTGTCTTAAAAGTTTATTTTAGTGTAGACCAACTTTTCACTTAAAATGTTGTTCGGGAAGTCACAATGCATAACTTGACTATTTTATTTGAGGATTATATTATAAAGTTAAGTAAAAAATGTCAATGAAGTTTAGAAAAGTGTGTAAGCTATAGTTTAGCGTAAATATTTCCAGCTAATTAATTCATCCTTTAACTAAATGGAACATAAATAAATTAAAATTTAATTATTTTTTTTATGTAAAATATCGACAGTTTCTTTATTTAAACACGTTTTAGTTGTGCATGTTATTCAATCAAAGTTGAACTGAAATTTTTAATAAAAAAATATTCTTAGAAAGTTTCTTAGAGGATTGAAACAATATGGGATTGAAAATAAATAAATGCACTATGACAGTAGAAAAATTTTTTTTTTCTTCAACTTTTCCCCAAAAACCCAGGTAAAAAATTAAACAATTTGTCAAGAAAAAAATTTGAATTTAGGAGTTTATTTTTTTTTAAATTTTTATTCCATGATTTTGTTTATTAAATTATTTATTTGATCATTCTTTAATTAAAAATTATACAAATGCCACATAAATATTATCATTTATATATGTAAACATTTATTTCTTCCAAATTCGATTTTTGAACTAATATTTTGTCTTATAATTCAACTTAGTTTTTAATGCACTTTTTTTTCGTTTATATATATATAATATTAGAAGTAGAATTTAGTATATATATATAAAAAATATATAATTTAAAATTTTTTAAAAAATTAATAATTTTTTTTTTTTAAGGAATCCTGAAAAGATAAATAATAAAATTAAAAAATTGTAAAAAGTTCAAAGAATTTTAAAATGAGCTATTTTTAAAATGAGTATTTTCCTTGGTTTTTAAAAAGATTCAGTTACCCCTTACGAAACCCCCTTATTATTTTATTTTACTATTTCAATATAAATGAAAACGGAATATATAAATTTCGAAAATTTTCTTTTTTGAAAAAGAAATATTGTAGTAAATACATTTTTTGTCATTTGTTACAGGACTCTTGTTTACCTTCATTCATGAATGCAGGTAGAATAAACAATTATCCATAATTCATATACTTTAATTGTATATAAACGGGATCACACACATGAACTAAAATTTGATAGACGCTTCTTATATAACCCTGCAATAAAGTAAGCGTATTCTAACTTTGTGTTTGGATAGAATAACAATTTTAGAATGATGGTAGTAAGCGATTATTTATCATTTATATATCTTACGGTATATGAATGAGGGTTATAATGTACTATAATTTGATAAAAAATTCTTTGACTTATATGACTATACAATGAAGCAAGTGTGAATGCTTTTATATTTCGATAAAATAAACAATGGTAGAATGATGACAGAATAAATATGTATAATTTCTCTTATTTATATACCTTAAGGTACATGAATGATTATTCATAAGCTACTATTTGAAAAAATCTGGTTTACTCTACTATGCATTAAGGTAAGAGTATTTATACATTTATGTTTCGTTTCCTATTACTAGGAAAATAAAATGACATTCATGATGAACTGGAAATATATTTAGAAGGAAATAGTATTCTTTTATTACAGGATAAAGACCTTTTTTGATTAGACAGGAAACGAAAAAAAGCTTTTTTTTTGTCCTACTATCAAATCGAAGTCGAGAATTTTCGAAATAACATGCATCGCAAGTGTCTAGACAACGTGTTTACAATCGCTTTTCTGATAGTTTTCTCCTCTTAATATGAAATGATAAGAGCGAATTGACTAAATTAGATTTTTGTTGGTCCGTGAAATAATATAATATTTTATATGTCAGTGAGTTTTCAGTCATCCACGGTTTGGACAATAGTTGTATTGTTTGATGATTTTTTATTTTTAAATAAGACTTTGAGTTATCTGATTTGAACGCAGGAAAGGGGGAATATTTTGAAATAAAAACCCAAAATGGTGCGATTTTATGAAAATAAAAAATTTTTCATTTAGTAAGGGTTCAAACCTTGAACAGAATCGAATCAGGTTATAAATTTTCGTGTTCCGAGCTTAATTCAAGTTTTATTCGAAGCTTTTAAAAGAATAATCAAGAGGGAATGAATTTTTTTTAACCTGTTTTTGAAAAGTAATTATTAAACCCGAGAACCTGACTTTTAGAAATAAAAAGGAAATTTAATTAAATTAAGGTTACAAATATTAAATAATAGAAAAATTAAAAAAATTAAAATTTTTGTTAATGAATAAATTCTATTGTATATCAAAAATTTTTTGGAACCTTAATACTTTACGAATATTAATTTATATGGATTTTTTTGGGAGTATCATGAAAAAAAACCCTTTATTTAAAAGGTAAATTTTTTTTGAAAAAGGGCAAAAAAAAATAATTTTAAAAGTGACAAAATAATGTTTCCATATGGGTTTGAAAAATTTTTTCGGAAGGTAAAATTAAGGTGGCCATTTTTTAAACAATGAAAAGGAGGACGAAAAATTTAAGAAAAAATTAAATTATTTAAAACGTTTTTTTAAATTTTAAACAAAATCCCTAATTAACAAACATTCTTTTTAATTATTATCTTAAACGAATAGTTTTCCATTGAATGAATTTCTTTGTTAACATATCATTTTTTAATATATCGGAAAATTCGGGCAAAAATATCCTTATACTGAATTTTACGGTAAGACTATAGCTTAAAATTAATATTCAATTTTGATTTCACTATCACTTCACAAAAAACACTGAACCAAATGAAAAAAATCTTTTTAAATTCTGCATTAGTTCCCGGGGGCCCAAAATAAATTAACAAGAATAATTACATTTTCATATGAAATGTTTCTATATCTGCCCAATTTACATGTGACAAAGTTAAAAAATACCATTGAAAACTTTATTTCCTGTAAAATTTGTTCCCGACCATTTTCGACATTTTGGGAAAAATATTTGGGTTTATCTCTGAAAATAGAGATTAACAGATCAATTCTAAAATATTGAAAAAAAGGGGGACCTTTCAGGAAGGACAGAACCTTTAAAAAAAGGGTTTTTGGGGGACGGTTAGTCACCTTAGTAAAATACATAAGTGGAAGAGATCGCATGGATCCATATCTTGCTTTCGCAAGCTTGAGTCGTACATCTCGAGATTGTAAAAAGAATGTTAACTTCTAGCTAACTGAAAACAGTAAAAGAGAACTAATTTTAAAATGTAGAATTCATTAAGAAATTTAAATTGTGTGTTAATGTGCGGTAATCTTTAAAAATGTTTTTAAATTGTTTTTGTAGCGAAACCGAGGTTTGGGATACTATAATCAGTTACAAAATTTTGGAGTAATTCGACACCGAGACTGCATTTAACAGTGGCTGAAATTTTCAGTAATATATTTGACATGGAATAATTGACTTGATAAATTGACTTAGTTGTTGTGTGTAAAAGTAGTTTTTAATGGTAATTTTAATTCCTTTTGGAAAATTTATAATGGGGTAGTTGTGACCCAATAGACGTCACGGATATGTGGCGGTGTATTTATATAACCAGTAAAATAGGTTGCTTTTGTTTTCTATTTTACGGGCTTCGTAAAAGGTACCCAAACAACCTTTTTTCATTTACCCCCGTGCAAAAAGGGAAAACCCCCCCTTAGGGGATAGGGATTATCCCCCCGAAACAATAAGCGTAAACTTGCGCAATTAAAATGTTCCCCCGCAAATGAAGGAATAAACCGTCACCTGGCCAATTCTCAAACTCTCACAAAAAATACGCAATAAAAAACCTCTCGGACAAAAAAGAAACCGTGAGAACTGTTTTATAGACCGCCAAAAATTGGGGTTTTTAAACGTTGGTATTCGCCGGAAACGGGCTATGGTGAATTTAGAACTATACCAAATACCTTGAATCGTTTTGGGTGATTTTAGTATTTTCGGAAAATAAAAGAAAATTTCCCCTTAATATATATTTCTACTTTTTGGGACTTGTGTGTTCCATTTTGTAGAAGATATAAAGCTTAGTAAAATAGTTGGTTTGTCATTTTCGCATTTTCTTTTAATTTTTCAAATCAGATTCTTCAGTATTAAAAAGTTAAAACCTTTTTCTATTTTTTATTTACTAAAGCAGCATTTTTTCATTTTTCATTTTATTTTCTGTGGAATCAAAAGTGAGATTTAATCACATTTTTTATAAAGAAAATAAGATTAATTTATTTACACTCTACTTTTTTAAAACAATAAAAAGTGCTTGTTAAATAACCTAATAGCGAAAAAACTAGTTAAAAGTGATTAACAGAGCTGATCTGTAAGTGAAGGTAAAACCCATGTCATCAATTGCGGTTACATTAATGGAGGGGAAGCCTAAATTTTCCCTTGCCCCTTTTCAAATTAACAAACAAAAAATAATTATACAGCAATAAAAAAGGTCATGCTTCTACGGAACAAAAAGAGAAACTGTTTTGAAAGAAAACCTGGTTTAAGAGAGGTTGAAAAGTTCAAAGCTCAGCAGGGAAATAAGCAAAAATGCTTAGAGGAAAAATTAGTTTTATAGAAAAAAAAAGAAAAATTAAAAGTTGTATATAATAAAATGTAAGTCACAGAGACCTTTTCATAACTTTTTTTCACAAGTTTAAAATGTCTCGATTTTAAATAAATTTTGGGGATAGTGCAAATAACAATAATATAAATAATAAAATATAAAAAGGAATGTAAAATCTATATAAATATAAATATAATCCAGATATAAATATAATTTAAATATAAATATATAATCTAGGTATAAATATAATTTAAATTAAAAAATTTAAATTAAAAGAAAAATAAAATATAAATTTGTAATAAAAAATTTTTTAAAATAAAATAATCCGTTTATAAAAATTTTTTTAAAAAATTTGTACAAAATCGGTTGTTTTAATAATAAAAGTTTCACAAAGAAGCCCATCAAGTGCTATAATTCGTTTTAATGTTTTTCATTGGTTTAGTTGATTATTAAAAATGAGTCTTTCCACAGACTTTTCCTCATTTTTATGTTTACCAACTTTAAGTATTCTTACGCAAATCCAGTTTTGTAATTCAAAAGTTCACAATGGTATAAAAACAATATTTAAGAAATTTAAAATATTTCGAAATTTTTCCTTGGTTTACCAAACGATTTTAAAATGCCATTCTTCGTAGTTTTTATTATATAATATTTACCATCTTAAAAATATCTTCACAATGACTTGCACAAAACCGGTTTCATAATGCAAAAGTTCACAAGGAACACAAACAGATACTTCAGAAGTAAGTGGATTGTTGAGAAGTCAGATAAGAGGTTTCTTGCATTTAGTCGTCAATGGATATTAAAAGATACGAAGGCGCCAAAGCACTCACTAAGATTAGAATTTAGATCAGTTCCTTATAAGATAATTGTTTTCTCTACTTTCTTAGATAATCGGGATGTACATGAAGACTATTTTGATATCACGAATATCAACGGACCACCAATTGAGCTCTTACAGATGTGGGATGCATTATTAGGAATTTTATCATTTTCTGGTCCTACAAACCATCCCAGAATTTTAAGAAGCTCTAGCTCGTATCTAAGCTCAAAATACAACTGAATAAAAAAAAATATAGATAAATTTAACAATGTTTAATGGAATGTTTTATATAAGATTACATCAGATACTGCCATAATAAGATCTTATGTACATAAAAGAGTCCTTTGGTATGGTAGGGTAAGAAAATTTCAATAATGGGAATACCTTCTCCCTCAATGAATTCGAACCATTATCATTCACTTAACGATGGTTCAACTACTATCAAGTAAGTGATAATGGTTCAAATTAACATAATCTCATCTTCAGCTATCAAACCAGAAGAAAGTTGAATCAGTTTTAAGCATGTTGTTAAAGATTGAGACAGAGGAAGTGATAATATGTAATAAGAAAGTTTAACACCTTGAGTTAAGCTGTGAACACGATGCTCTATCATGAAGTAAAGGTTTGACTTTTACCGTGAATTAAGTAAACATAAATGGGTAGAATTACTTACAAAATCTATGAAATTAAAAACCATGTTAATACTTAATTTTTAGATAACCATGGTTTATTAATTATTTGATTAGATTAGATTCTTAGAATCATATTGAAATTAATTTTTAGATTAGAATGAATTTTCACCTTTATAAATACTACAGGAATTCTACAGTCACGTGCAACATCCCCACTTTCTGTGAATTTCCCCTTCTTTTCCGATCCAATATTCATAATTTTTGATCATATGTTCAATTACTCTCTATAGTTTACTTCACTTCATACACTAATATTACAAGAGTGTATTTCTCAGATTTTTAGTCTGGATTTAAATTATACTCTACCTCGTATCTTTTAGAACAGGGGTGTCCAATCCAAATGACCTTGCGGGCCACTTCGAAAAACGTTATAATCTCGCGGGCCGCACATAAAAATATGTTCCTTTATATCAGATTTGGAAACAAAAAAAACATTTATTGGAGTGAAAATTTAAAGCAGAATGAATTATTTTTATTGTTTTCAATATTGTTCATGTATACAGACATAGATAATATAATAATGTTTATATAATATAATAATGCAATGATCAAATAATGTTTGAAATATTACAGTTGCTATTTTCTTGAAAATTACGGTGTTCCTATTGAATTGATCTTTCGTTACTCATTGTTGAAATTTGATAGTGCTGTCATTCTAGCGCAAACGATGAAGCATACATTTTCTTTTATCTTAACCGTCCTGAATATTTTTTTTGAAATTTAAAAAAACATCTCTGACTGCCTCTTGCTTTTTGGGTACTCCAAACAGAAAAGAAAGAGGAGAACGAAAGTCGCACACACAGAGAATCATATACCATCCATAGTAAAGGATATGCATAATGCAATTCGAAATGTATTAAAAAAGTAATTTACTATAGTAAAATCAAATGTAACTGTTTGATAAAATATAAATCTTCTTTAATCTAACGAACATTTCTATTATCAAAAAGGATTTATTTTAAAACAAGAACAGGTAACAGGCAAACACATTGTATATATATATATATATATATATATATTATATATATATATATATATATATATATATATATATATATATATATATATTCCTCAAATAAATTGCAAAATGTAAAATCTTTTAAAAATCGATATTTCAAAATTTTTAAAGGTCGGGCCGCATGTTGGACACCCCTGTTTTAAAGCAAAGGTGTCAAACTTGATGGCTGACTTTGGCCAAATAAACAAAGTTTAACTTAAGGTGGGCTGCAAAGAAAATCAAAATTCATAGAAACATAGATTTATTTCGAATAATATATTATAATAACATATATAAAAGAACAAGAAAAATTTGGTGTTTACGTCCTAATACTTGAAGTCTCCTCTTTGCTTCTATCGTTCCTATTTCGAGAGAAATTTGATATTTTATTATATATTATTATGTGCCAAAATATACTGACCGGGTGGCAAAAATGCTCGTTGTGGGCCGCATATGGCTCATGAGCCGCTAGTTTGACACCCCGAGTTTAAAGGTTTCTTCTTATAGATAGAAGGGGAGTATTCCCGGAATTTTATGGAAACCATTCGATTATTTTCGGCAAAATATATCATTTGAATTTGCATACAAATTTGATGAACTTCACACGTAGATTATAATTAATGCTATCTTTTTGGGCAAAGAGCAATGGCCGTAATTACTGGGTGATTTTTTTATATTCAATGAAAATCTCTCCTCCTTTTTTCAGAATTAAAATTTACTACATATTTAAGAAATTTGCCATAGTTAATTTTAACTCACAACCCAAACAAGGGCCAGAGCACCAAGTGCCAGGATTAGACGACGATGCGGGAAAACAAATCGGTGCACACATAATTAGGATAATGCTGTTTGGTTTCCATTTTCTTTTCTGCTAGATTAAAAAATATGTTTCACAAAATAAATTTATCTTTTTAATTTTAAATCACGACCAGAAAACGAAGTTGACCCCTGAACTGGCACTCCAGTATTCCACATGAATGCCATGCTAACATAAGGTAGTCTTAGTTACATTAAAATGTAGCCCATCGATTATAGGTTAGTAACTCAAGAAACTAGAATAGTTAAAAGATTTTTTAATCCAATTGGCCACCACGTTCGAGAAAAAACAACAACTGGAAGACCGATCTTAAATGTCACACATCCTGAAGATAATATATTCCCGTCTAGTCATCTAGACGCCATATTATACTCATTCAAATATTCGCTTAAAAGTTGACGTGAAAATGTCACCTACACGATAGGTTGAGTATGCATATTGATGATTAGGAGGATACAGTTAAATATCGACAAGGGTGTGTCTCAATTACTTGATTAGTCCTGATGGGTTAATGAACTTGTTTTCAAGGTCCTTTTATTTTTGTTTAAGACTATGTCCTTGATTGTCCAGAATTTTAAATACAGTAATACCACGACATTTACGTTAGCCGTACTTACGCGAATTTGGAGTTATGTCATATTCAAATCTCGTCCATTCTTTGTTTTTTCATCACTGATCCTCAGGCTGAATCAATGCCAGAGCCCAATGAAATTGGTAATTTTATTGAAGAAACTGTAGATATTGCCAGGCAAATAAATTTAGAAGTGGATAGTGATGACGTTCAAGAACTGCTGATTCTCCTTCAATCTGGAGCTAACAATCGTTGAACTCATAGAAATGTATGAGCAAGAGTAAAACATTGAAGAACTTGTGTCATTAGTAACAGTTCAATGAGAAAATCGAATGATGGTTGGTAATTTGCCAGAAGGCCTCAGTTTAATTGAAAAATGGTTACAAACAAATTTTAGAAAATACATACTCCAACCAAGAGCGTATTTTTTCAACAAAACAAAGAATAATAATAAAAAAAACTATTAGCGAGCTACGAGGAAACTTTGCCGGAGAAAAATAAATCTTTGAGCCTGCAGACTACTTGTAAAAGGTTTCATAAAATCTAACATCAAAATAACTTTGGTTTGTCGTCTCCAGCCCAAACTAAAAATAATGTATATGTACTTTTATGCGAAATTATGCCCCGACTTAAAAGGGTTATTACTCAGTTCCACCTATCGCTTAAGTTCGGGGGTATTACTGTATTTATCTTATTAAAGCTAGTATAAATATAAGGTAAGGTTGTGCTAATCTGACAGTTTATACAATAAGAATCACCAAATAAACTGAATAGAAGCTTTTGGGTGAGAAGTCTTTTCTCTCTGGTTAAATGAAATATTTTATTCTTAGTTTTTGCTAGCTAGTGAGGGTTTACGAAAAATCAAAATAATAATGCTTTCTTCCGGAGAAATTTTTTTATCAATCCCGGAATACAATTCCCCCCCTCACATTCTATAATATGTAAAAGAGGTATTAAATATCTTGTATTATTTCGAACAAGGTATTCGACCTAAATTTAACATTGCCATTTGTTATTGGTAGAAATACATGAAATGTGAAAAGGATTGCTTGTTTCGTGTTTGTTCTGTTACCGTATTTAATAAGTAAGATATATTGAGAAGTTTTCAAGAAAAAATATGTTTTGTTTTGATATATGCTCTCTTTTGGTCTATTTTTCTTTCAACATTTTATAAGACAATTTCTTTTCGGAAAAATCTTTCCTGAGTAATTCTTTCTTTTCTGTATTTTTTATAAATTAGAGTTTATTCATTTATAGTTCAATTAGCTTAAAAACATAGATAGCGACTCACACTTTATTTTCTATTAAAATGTTTATTTTATACTTGTTTTGCTAAATAGAAATAGGCAAGTAAACATTTTGAAATACATGTTTTCAATTATCATACGACTTCAGAAGGTAAAAAAAATGTATTGTTTAATACACATGCGCTTTGAGACTGGTACCTCTAATTGTATTAGTGTTTATTTTAATCCAATTATGGTTCGTAGCTTGTACGATGCTGCAATAATTGGGCATTATTTTTCCCAAAAATATTCGAGATGTTTTTCGTCAGAACCTCAGAATATACTTCCCTTGCATTCAGGCATGTAGGACAAATTGTTATTTGATGCTAAATAAATGAAATATATTATTTATGCAACATTCAATAATATTTGTTTGTATACAATTTATTTTGATTTTAAAAAAAAAGGTTTTGAGTTTTTCTTCTATCAGGTTCCATCAAAACAAATGATAATCATTTTGAGACTTTCACACGTGGTGTGATGACGTGAAAAGGTACAAAAAAATCATGCTCTATTTTCAAATGATATATTACTTTATATTTATCAATTTTTATGAAGCCTCAGCATTGCAAGATCAAGATATCCACCAAGGACACGGGATATTTCAGCTTACAGTAGCAAATTCTTTTATCGTGTTATCAGAGAAAATCATATAAACCATATTTTCATTCCCTTATACAACAAACCCAGTGTGATAAACAGACATTTAATTACGTTATGGTCCTAATATGTTCCAAGGATGGGGAATCTGTAGACTCTTGACCTATAAAAGGAGTTCTTTAAAATAAATAACAGTTATATTCAGAAAAGATCCTTCAGTTTTGATCAAAATATTTTTTGCTTATCCTTATTTATCAACACATGAATTGTCATTTTCTGTCAATACTTATGAATTTGGTATAATTTTTCGATATTATTTATATAAGGAGGATATTTATGGCATCCTCTTATGGTATTGAAATTATATATTTGATCATAATATTACAGATAGATTGAAATTATATGCTTAGATTTTTGTGATTATACAGTTGAAGAAAAATGAAGTAGTTTTGAATCTAGAATACTTGGATGAATTTTTTAAAATGGAGTTTCAGAACATAAATTTATATAATTGATATTTCTTGGTGAATTATCTTTACAGCAAATATATTGGATTTTCTCTTATAAATTCATCTTGATTGTCTTGAGTCTTAATTATTTGTGATAAATGTGAAAATATGCAATTTTAGAGCGTAATATTATAATAATTGACTATTTAATGTAAAAATCCTGATACTTTCCCTCCAAAGTAAAGTGCATTCTCAGCATATAGAATTTCTTCGGACCTGAAAGGAAGTAAAAATAAGCAATTAAAACAATATAGTTTTTGATCTGCCTTTATCATTAGATGTTGTCAAAATTTATTTATTTTTCATTACATCGTTGAATAGTTAGTTATTCTAGATTTGTTAATAGGTTTTTATTCCCTTTTAAATTTAGTTAGCAAAATAAAAATATATATTTTTGTTCACCTTATAATTTTCTATGAAGAACCAGAAGATGAAAGTATCAAAAGACAAGAAATATTTACTTCATTCCTTTTTCTACACTTATTCCTTTTACGATTTATTTTAAGTGGAATAAAACTTGTCCCGGAATTTTGAGAAAATAAACATTTTTACCTAAGAAGAAATCTGGGAAGTCCGCAATTGGAGTACATAGTTGAAAGAGACTTTTAAATTCTAGAAGAATGAAATAAAACCATTATATATATTAAAATTTTTCAATCTAAGATTTTGTAAATTATTTTTAAACTTTTTTTTTGCAACATAAATTTTTTTTTTATCCTTGGAACAATCCATTTATAATACTTTAGTATTTTTATTTTACGAATAACTTTGAGTGATTAAGTGTTAAAAAGACGAACTATAAAAGAAATCGGAGACTATTGTCAACGGACCGTAATTTTTTGTATCCCGGTTAAGTAACGAAGATTACATCTGAATCGGCCATCCCCCACCAAACTTACACATCACGTCAATAGGAGGACGTTGAGCCTCGGCAGATTTAATGTGCATAAAAGCTTTTTTTGGGGCGATTTTAAGTGGCAGGGGGAAGCTCGAAATGGGGGCGTAACGCCCAAGTGCCAATTTATCCATTGGTCGCTTGAGGCGAGCGAAAGGGGGAAACCAGGGCCCGAAAAAAGCGGGAACTTAACCAGTTTTATCTGGTTTTTAAATTTCCCGGACCCAAAGGATCAAAAAGGGCCCTATAGATTTTCCCTGCCCCGGGCCCTAAATGAAAATCGGCACTGCGTACTTCTTCTCATCGCGGGAAGGGGGCAGGATTATAGGGGGCCCAAATCCTGAATGAAACCAAGTACGTATTTAACTAGTTTATAAAATATTGATATCAAAACATGACTTTTGAAGGGGGTCTTTTCTCCGTTACGCCACTGTTGAAATGATCATCTGGCCACAAGCTCTGGTCCATGACCCCTAGACTACTACGGCCACCTCAAATAACAATGCTTTCTTTTCAATTGTAAGTCCTTTTTTACGGGGTTTCATTCCTCACCAAAAGAGCTTTCTTAGATTAACGCAAAAATTATAGAAATGTTTTCGTTACAAAAATTTTTATAGGGAAAACAAGGGTTTTAAAAAAAAGTTTAAAAAGGGTCTTTTTGAATTCATCAATTTTAAATTATTATTAAGTAGTAAAATTTTTTAAAATTTAAATTATGTTACAAATTTCCAATTTGAATAATAAAAGCAATTGATAATAAAAGTCAGATTCTATGTGTGGGAAAATAATAAAAGGAAAATAATTTTTTTAAAAAGGAATCCCTTGCTGTTTTATGTGATTTATGAAACTACAGAATGAAAATTTCTCGCTTACCGGCGTCAAGATTTATGATTTTTTTGTTACTTTGGTTTATGTTCATCAATTTGCAATAATTGACAATGTGATAATGCGGTAAAAAAATAAATAATCATTTATACCTATTTCGATGAAAATTTGGAAATTTCTCAGGTTACATGAAAATGACTAAAAAGTATTGTTTAAAAAAGGGTACAGAAAGGTCTCCTCAACAGCTGTATATAGTCTCCTCAAAAACAGCTGTTGCACACCTGATCTCTATGCAGTGAGGTTATAAATAAGACTTGGAAGAACTCTCTCACTTTTCACGAAGTACGATTTCCTAGTACCAAACAGTAAATTGAAGCATTAAATTCGTTGCATTGTCTCATTCGAGTGTACTCCAAACATACTAGATAGGGCATAGGTCAGTAGCACTTGCTGGCAACTCCATAAGCTTTATTGTTTCAGTTTTAACTAAACGTGTTCTTCACTGTATGTATTCCGGAATTATCATGAATTAAAAGAAAGAAATCGTCAAAAACTGCAGTGTACAAGACTGTATTCTGGAGAGATACCCCGTTGTCTTTTCAGAGAAGACCCGATTTTGTGTGCAGCATCATGATGAATTACTCGTGTTTGGGACATCGATTAAAACTCATGTGGCCTGCTTGCATTTGATATCGTCATATGTTCCCTGCACTATGTTCCCAATATTATCGAAAGCCACAGGGTACACAACACAAACAACTCCTATCCGTTGGTAATCTGAATTGACAGTGTTACATTTCTCAGGTCTTAAGTTCCCCTCTTTTCTAGAGGGCCCCTTTTAAAAAATAATACAAGACCGCAAGTTTCCCCAAAATTATTTCTGATTTAATTCGACATAGGGGATGTTCAACTGCTGCCTTGACCAATATGTTCCTCTGATCTCTCACTCACTGAAGACATACGGTTATGAGTTACTGGGGACTCCCGTCACCCACTGCTCTCCCAAAACCCTTTTTTAATGATGTGTAGCATAGACTAGAAACTGCATCGAATGATTTGCATGTATCTGTAATTCAAACTCAGTTTCACTCGTTGCTTAATCGGGCTAGAGCCGTTTTTGTTGCCAAGATTGTGCACTAATTTAGGACCCTGTGTATCTCTTAGTCAACAGTGTAATCATGTTTTCTTATATAATAATATTTTTTAATAATCTTTATATATATATATATTCAGTGAGGGATTTAGCTTTGATATCGCCCTACGCCCAAGTTAATTTGGGGCCCTTATACATATTACTAATAATAATACGATTAGTACTAATGGGTTCGAATTAAATTTAGGTATTTTAGGATTGAGTCAAATATATATATATATATATATATATATATATATATATATATATATATTGGTATGATAAATAAAATACAATTTAGAATAAATTGCTTTTAATCAGAAATCATAATCATTCCTCATCATCTAATTAATCATATAATATATTTCTTTCTTACATTGACACGCGTGGAATCACTAACGATTTAAAATTTTGCCTCTCTCGAAAACTTTGGCGCCCCAAAATTTACCGCCTCAGGCCCGGCCTCGCGGGCCTAAGCCTAAATTCATCACTGTATACATTAAGCATAGACAATAATAACTAAATTGGTGGTAACTGATTGGCTAATTGGTGACAATAATAACTAATCGGTGATAACTGCAGTGGTCAGGCGATAACTTTTATATAGTTACTCAGACAACAACTACTTTAGAAGCTGACTCACAATCACGGAAGTATGAAAAAAGACTGATTTCAAATGCCTTAGAACAGTGCTTCTCAAACTTTCAATGTTTGTGACCCAATATTCAATCATAAGTTGCTTTGTGTCCCTCTCCATACAAACGATGTATTAAATTTATAATACTATACTTTGACGCTAAACCTACAATGTGATTTTAACTGCTTATGTCCCCCCAACTTGCATAAACTTCTCGCTCAGGCAGTGTGTTAATTGCACCCAGACGTATATATGCACATCTTTCCTTAATCACGATTTTTTCTGAGCACTTCTATCCATAAAATTATTCCGAAGGCTTTGGAAAACAATAAAAGGAACCGACAGTGTTTGCGAATTATTTACTTATTTCAGAGGATTTGATTATTTATTCCTTTTCTACCCCCGCCCTCAATACACCACATACGCCTACCTACGTGCTAAATGGTAGCATTGGGGAAAGAATCCCGTAATTTTTAATCGGCATTTAAGTGATTAATTATAAACTGTACAAATTATCAAGATAAGTGTTAATGTGTGGCATATAATTTTATATATGACAAAGCTATGGGGTTCTGTTACTTATTAAACTTGTCCTTCTTAGTATTGTTAAATTAACTATAAAATATATAATGCAGTACTGATACATTTATAAATATATTATAGAGTAAAGGAGTATTTTATTTTTTATTATGTCAGAATGTATTTATATTTGTTCACTTTCAGAAAGTTAATTTTTTGTTTTCAACTATTCAATATGCTCGCGCCCCCCTAGGGGGCACGTCCCACAGTTTTAGAAACACTGCCTTAGAAGTAATATGTTGCAGACTTCAAAACAATTCCTTCATTATTAATCATCAAGGTTTCGGATGCATTTATTATGAGAAATTGAATAGAAATTGTCAAAAATTGAGTTAAATTAGAGATTATTTGATACAGTTTCTTACTTTTGAACTTGTGTTTAAAGCACTGATTGAAGCAAATGAAAAATGAAGGCAGCTTTAAAAATTGAGATTGCCTCCTTTTCCTTATAAGGTACATAATTTCTATAATTTCAAGGCTGAGATTTTTAAAATAATTTTTAAAGGGTAAAATTTTTTTTATTTTTGTTGAAAATTTTTTCCCTTAAATTTTTTAAAATTTTTTTTGTTTAAAATTTTAAAAATTTTAAATTCCTAGAGACTTTTTAAAAGTTAAAAAATTTTTGGCCCAAAATAGTTTTTTTTAATCAAAATTTAACTTTAACAAAATTGAAAGAAATTTTAAAAAGGTTTTAAAATTAAATTATTCTTAAATTTTTTAACAATTTTTTTTGGTTTTTGAAAAAAAAAAATAGAGTCTTTTGGGTAAATTTTTTCCCTTAAGGGGTGTAATTTTTTTTAAAAAGGGAAAGGAAAAAAATTTCCAGTTTTAAATGAAATTTTGAAAATTGTTGCACTTTTTTAATTTTTTGAAAAAGCAATTTTTAATTTTTAAATTGGAGGAAATTTTTTATTTTGCATACAAAAATTCAAAAAAAATATTTTAATTTCTTTATTGTTTTTCAAAAACCCCTTTTTTTGAAAAGTAAAAGAATTTTAAAATTTAATTAAAAAATTTTTTTCCCGGGGTGTTTTGTTGGTTGTTTCAAAATTTCAAAAAAAATTTATTTAAGAAAAATTTTTAAAAAATTGGTTTCCGGAAAAAAAAAAATTTTTTTTAACGAAAAATTTTTTGTATTTTGATGACACAGAAATTTTTTCAAATTTTAACTTTAATGAAACGGAAAAAAAAATTTTTAAATTTTTTGAAAATTTTTGATTTGGGGTTTAAATAAATTAATAATTTTTAAAAAAAAAAAATTTAAAAAAAATTTTAATTTTTCAAAAAAAAATTTTAACAAAAAATTTTTAATTGATACACAAAAAATTTTTTAAAATTTTAAAAAGGGGGAAAAAATTAAAATTTTAATTTGTTACGGAAATTATTTTAAATTTACAATTTTTTCAAGAAAAAAAATTTAAAAATGTTTTTCAAATGGGTTTTTGGGGTTTTTTGAAAAATTTCCAAAAGGGGAAAAATTAAAGAAATTTTAGTTTTAAAACCCCGGAAAATTGAAAATTTTTATATTCAAGAATTTTTTAAAAGGGTTTTTTCCCCAATTTTTTTAAATTTTTGAAAAGGGCAAAAATTTTTCGGGGTTAAAAAACCAGCTTTTTATTTTGAAATAGTTTGAGATTATGCAGTTTGAAAACCCCATGAAAAGATGTCATTGACTCCATTATAGGAAGTACCGAATATTTCGTGAGAAGTAAAAAAAAAAAATTGATTGGTTATTGCAAAGAAGGGGGAAAGGGGCAGAATCCCCGGGAAAAAGCCGCGGTATTAGTAATTCTAAAACCAGAATTTTAAATTTTTTTGTAAAAAAAATTTTTTTAATTGCTTCCCTTTAAAATTTTTGCATAAAAAATTTTTGGAATTTTATACGTAAAATTTGAAAAGTCTAGAGGAGAGTCGTGTATTGGGGAATGCCTTTTTATTTTCCCCCAAAAAAAAAATTTAAACGGGTTTTTTGAAAAAAATCCCCAAAAAATTCATGGATATATACATAAACGATTGGGGGGTTATAATTTGTCAAAAAAAAAAATTTTTTTTTAAAAAAAAAGTTTTTTTTTTTAAAAAAATGAAAAATGGAGGTAATATGGAATGGGTCAAAAAAATGGGGGGTTGGTAGTTTAAACCAGTTTTCCCCAAATTTTTTATCCCCGGCCCCGGTTAACGTTGGAAAAAATTTTACCCCCGGCCTGCTGAGGGGGGACTTGATTGTTTATATTTTAGATTGTTTTTTTTTAATAATTTTTTTTTTTTGTTTTAAACGTGCCTTGGGAAAAAATTAAAAGTACCAAAATGAATATAAAAATGATTTAAAAAAGGAATATAAAGTGATTTTCAAAAAAAAGTCCCCAAACCCAAGAAAAATATGCCGCAGTAAATAAAATGGAAATAATTTAATGTTTCTTGTTCGGACCAGTAGTATTTGATTTGGAGACCACTGGTTTAAACCATTGGGAAACTAATTAAGATTTCATAAAAAATACAGTTATTTTTAACTATAAAAGCCATATTTTTAAGAATAAATCACAAATATATTCTTTCTCTTCTCCAATTTACATTTTAAAAGGGTTTGCCCCACAGAAAATAGCTAAAAACATTTTTAAAACAAATTTTTTTTTTTCTTTTGATCTTCGGTGAATTTTCTGCAACAGAAGATACATTCAGTGTCCATTACAAACGATCCATCAGAATGAAACTATTCATTGCTGCTTAACCATATTACCAGAAAGCCATCTTGGGGGGAAAGAACCCTGATGGACAAAAACATGGGCCCAAACTAAAAAAAGAAAATCAGTATTAAAAAAATACAATTCTTTAAGGGAATTATTCTTAACTTCAATAATCAATTTCCCTTATACTATTAATTTTAAAAAAATTTGAAAAATTTTTCCGCAAAAAATTTTTTGGGAAAAAACCTCACAAATAAAATAGCAGATCCTGCTTAGTGGGACGGCTCAACTGGGGTCAACTCTCAATGCAATACATCATGAGAGTCTTTCTTTTGAGTTCGAATTTTTTATTGGAATAAAACGGCAAAATTTAACCTAACAAAGGGGTTTTTCGAAAAAAACCAGTAAATTTTGAAAAATTCCAAATAATTTAAAAGAATTTTTCAAAACCCCCTTCCCTAATTTCCACACAATTTAAAAAAACGGGGGGGATTTTTTATTGAAATTTTTTCAAAAATAAATTTTTTAAAAACCAAAGGGGAAAAAACCTTTTAACTTTTTTAAATTATTTATTTTCTAAAAAATTTTTCTTTTAAATTTTAAATAGTACCCCAAAAAAATTTAAAAAAAAAATTTTTCAAAAGTATTTTAAAACTAAAAAATTTAAAAAAAAATTTTTTTAAAATATTCCATTTTTAAAAAAGTAACTCCCCTTTAAAACAATTTTCGCAAGTTGATTTTAAGTTTATTTTTTTTTAAAAATTTAAAAATACATTATTTCACTAAAACCAACAATTTCTTTATTTTAAATTAGGATTTTTGGAAAAAATTAACCTTTTTTTCAATCCCCAATTTAAAGTAAAAAAAAATAAGGAAAAATTGAACCGATAATTTTTTCACAAAACTTGACAAAAAGGGTTTTTTTTATTCGAAATAGGTTTTTCAGTGTTTTAAAAAGAAAAAGAACAAAAAAGGATTTTGGGGGGGAAAGAATAATTTAAAAGGCTTCATTAAAATTTTTACCCTTTTTAATTTTTAATTTTAAAAAAATCTCAATTTTTTAACCCCGAATTAAAAAAAATTTTTTTAAAAAATAAAATTGATTCCAATTTTTTTAGAAAATTATCCTAAGTATTTTTTTAAAAAAATAACACAACTTAAAATTTTTAAAATTTTTAAAAATTTTCAAAAAATTTTAATTTTTTTAAATTCTAAAAAAAAAATGAAAAATTTGTAAAATTATTTTCAAAATCCCCTTTTTTTCCATTTAGTTTATTTTATAATTAAACAAAAAGGGTTTTAAAAATTATAACCAAAATTTTCTTTAAAAAGATATTTTGTTTTTTAATTTTCTTTGAAAGAAAATTCCTGATATTTAAAATTTTAAAAAATTTTTTCTGTTTTTTTGGGAAAGAAGATGTTTTATTTTTCTAATAAATTAGAAAAGGGAAAATCAATGTTTCCGATGGTAAAAAATTAAAATTTAAAAAAAATTTTATGAAAATGTAAAATTTTTATTAAATTTTTTATGCCCTAACTAAAGCGTTGCGATTTTTTTTCAGTTTTTAATTATTTTTTTGGGAATAACTTTGAAATTTAAAAAGAAAATTTTTTTAAATTTCCCAAAATCAGTTAAATATTTTTTGCCCAAAAAAAATTAAAATTTTTAAAAAATTTATTTTTTTTACAAAAAAATTATTTTTGAAAAAATCGTTTTAAATTTAATTTAAAAAAATTGGAAAATTGCCTTTTTTTGTTTTAATTTAAAAAGTTTTTTTTTGTTTTTTTTAAAACATTTTTTTATTAAAAGTTTTACTGACTCATTCATTATTTAAATTTCAATTAAATGAGATCGTATCTTAGAATAATTTTAAACAATTTCATAAAAGTTTCAAACTAATTATTAAGTCTTTATTTTACCGAACTATTATAATTTATGTATTGCCAACTTAAAAATGTTTTGTTATAACTTTCAAACATTGGCGAAATTGTGAAAATATTATTAAATGTATTAATATTTTTTTTTTACTTTATCAGGGTTTTTTAAAGATTAATTTTTGGTTGGGTTAGATTGTTTAAAGTTTTAATGTTAAACATAAATATTTTTATTTTAATCATTTTATTATTATTTTTGGTAAATCAATCAATCCTTCTTTTTCAATGTAGGAAAGCAAATGCATCGTACTTGAAATAATTTTGTATTTTTCTAGCATATTTTTATGTAAAGTTTTCGTAACATCTCTGGAAGTTTTTAGAATAAAATGAGAAGTGTCTTATCTTTCTATATAAAGTACAATGTTCGAAAGCATTTGGATATCAAGAGTGCTATTGGCATCTTATAAGAGCATTTTGCTTTGTTATCACTTCAGTAACAGAAAAACAAATAAGGTCTATTTTTGTGGGAATTCTTGTTGACAGAACCTTTAACCCATTGATAAAAAATTCTGTCTTAAGAAATAACCTTAACACTTACTGATGTGTGCTTAAATATTCTTCCCAACCAGTATCAAATGATTGTATGTAATTAAAAAAGAATTAAGACTTCATGGAAATTTACATTGCATATCCAATAGAAAAATTTATTATTGTGTATATTTAAATTTTTTTTTTTAAATTTTGATCTATCGGCCTTTTTTAAAATTAAGTTTTTTTTTTTTTTTAGTTTTTTTAAAACCCAAAATTATTCTGTTTCTTTTGCAATATTTTCATTCGTTACGTATTAGTTATTTGAAATAACGTGAAGTGGCAATAACTAACTTTCCTTTGATATTATATGTCTTTTGACATTACTAAAATGATTTAGAAACGGTTCATTTTTGTACATGCTTCCAAATTTTTATGGCACTTTAGAGAATAGTATTGAAAATGGATCTTTCGAAATTATTTTCATACGAATTTCTTTTCCTTTATTGAATTCGCTTTTAATTTTTAAAATTATCACCTTGTTTGTATCAATGGGCTTTTTCAATCCCTTTTTTTAATTTGGGGTTTTTTTCCCCCGGCCCAAAATTTGGGACTTTAAGCTAGAACAACTCCCCACAAACAAAAAATCACTACCGGGTTTTAAAATTTTTGTATATATTTATTTGAAAAAGGGGTGGGTGGACTTTTCCAGGGTACGGGCTACTTCTAATATTTTTAAGGTGTTGCGGTCCACTCACTGGCGCAATTGTGGCAATTCTGTATGAAAATTGTATGCTTTCTTTTCTTGTTTTCGACATTGTACCCCTCTTTTAAAATATAACAGATGACTATTTTTACTATACAAAAACACAACTGTAATTGTAAAGGTGAATCCTTAAACAACTATGAGTGGCAACTAGACTGTGGAGCGTGGGCGTATTCAATGCAGCAAGCAAGAACATACGTGAACTAAAAATCTGAAACCGATGTATGTACTTAAATTTGTTCGCTGACAATTTTTGCGTCATCGCGGGATATGACATTAACAAGAGCCCAATCTCGTGACAGCGCGGGATGGGTGATGATGTCTCAATAACCAATCCAGTGCTGCCCGGGGGAAAAAAAGATCATCAACATTTATTCTCCCCTTCAATCGGTGTGTGGGGGCTCATTGTACTGCTGGCATCGTTGTGATTTTTCTCTACAATGGCGTGGCCGTGGTAGCCGAGTTTTTGGTATCAGATCTGGCTGGCTTTGTCCGAGTTGGGAGCCCAGTACCACTAAAGACCCGCCGTGTAGGGCAGGATGCCCGCTAAATCTGTCGAGAGTTGAAACTCCTCCCGTTGGTTGGTGTGGTAGTTGGAGAGGGGGTCCCAGCTCAAAAGGTGTCGCCCAATGTCACTTGACCATGGTTCAATTACGTGGTCCGTCGCCAAAAGCCTTCGTGTAGCTGAACAATACGACGTTAATATTCACTCACTCACTACAACGGCAATGAACATTTTAAGGGTCATCGTTTGCTTCCAATGAAGGTACATGTGTCATCTACACATTTTTCGAATCATTTGCTTAAGTAAAGACTGTCTCATTGATTGTGACAACGCCGATTCTCTTGTCTAGCCGGCGACAGTGTTCCATAAACATGTCTCTTTCAGTATGCGACTCTTAGGTCTTAGTAAAGACGGTTACAAATTCACCGGTCGATCGCGAGCGACTTAATGCCCATCCCGGTTGTAACATATATTGCGTAACCACTTTTGATCCATGTTAAGTCCGAGGGGTTGCATCTTATTTAGATAATACAAAGGGATTCTCACCCCTATCTTGTCTTTTCTGCATAAAACGTAGTCCTCTCTGGTTTAATTTAATAAAAGTAAACTGCTCACATTTTCTTATCTTCAACATTTCGATTTAATTAAACGCCTTCACCATTTATGCTGCGTTTGGATTAGGGATGGCGATTCTTTCCGAAAAAGATCGATTTTTAAATCGATTCGAATCGTAACCTGATGAATCGATTGTCCAAAAAATTGAGACCTAAAAGATCGATTTCTAAAAAATCGATTTTTTTAAAGTTTGTATTTACAATGTAAATATAAATCCATTTTAAAAAACAAGAAATATACCATAATAAACGATATCTTATCAATAAAATCAGCGAATTTTTTTATTAAAGGGAATTCGACAATTACAATTGTTTTTGTTACCATATCAAAGTATCAGGGAAAAAGAAGACATTTATTTCAAATGTATTTGTTACATTTAAAGTTTAGGAAATAGATAATATAACTTATAGTTCCAATGCTTAATATAGAAGCTTTTTAAAAACAACAGTCTTAAGTCTACTGGGATCCAAGCGGTTCCGCTCATCCCTTGCGATGTTGCCGGCAATCGAAAAAAGGCGCGCACAAGGAACATGTGATCCAACGATACTCATATATATCATGGCTATTGAGTGAACGTGATGATAAATGCAATTTTTTTGTTCTTGCCAGTAATTTAACCCTTTAACCACCAACACCGTAATATTACGGGTTTTAAAGATAGTACATTCAACTAATTGTAAATAAATTTATGGTTTTTACCAAAACAGAAAAAATTGAATGTCGATTTTCTAGGATGAATATCAATTAACTGAATCGATTTAGTGCTACATATTGATTTTAAAAATCGATTTTTTTGGTCCGAGAAATCGATTCTTCGATTAATCGATCTCAGATCGCTATTCCTAATTTGGATCTCCCCGGGATTTAAACTATTGCCCTAAACCAACAAGAGGAGGAAGTGCAGTAGACATGCCAATAAAATAATCTGTTTCTTAGTTAAAAGTTGATTACAATATATTTTATGAAAATTTCAAATATTTGCTTTGTACTCGCCCATACATTTTCAAGAAAAATTAAAAATTTTATTAAAATTTTTTTTTCGGAATTCAGTTTTAATGTTCAAAGAATCAGTAAAAAAGAAAGAAGGAAGTAATTAACTGGAAAAATGTGTATGATAAGATAAATCGGTCTAATAATTAACTTAGTCTAATTTATCTCTTGGAGATATATCTAATGATATCTTTAATGTGTTATTTACAAACTGTCTTAAGCGTCATAACAATTCAAAAAGTATATACTTATTTCTTTTTTATAACCGTTTAACGCATACATTAAAATGATTATTTTATTTGAAATTAACCATTAAATTATACTGATTATATAATTATTGTCAATAATTAACTAGAAAAGCATTAATTTTTTCCCTTTCAATGTCATTTTAATAATTCGTTTTCTGTTTGGACAACCAATACCGACACACGTTTTATAAATCGTTTTTTAGAGGTTAATGACAACTGCACCAAGGAGTTGGACTTATATAAGAAAAAGAAAGTGTTTGAAAACTGCTCTAATCAAGTCCAATTCACGCTCTAATAGATGCAAATCATAGGGGTGATAATAGAAACAAAGTAACTGTAAAAAAAAAAGCTTGGAGTAAAGAAATTATGAACGAAGGAAAGTTGAATGACCAAGTTTATCACAAACAATTGATGGAAAAAATTTCTACTATGCATTTTACTTTTTATATTACGTATTTAACCGATAAAGATACGTTATTTGCATTTATTGTATATGTTATTTTAAATGATTTCATTGATATTTTTTGCATTGTTGAGTTCTTTAGTTTCTATTAATTTTTTTTTGCGTGGAGTATCGGTTCTGTACGAAAATGCGAATAATCTTCTTACTTTTGATAGAAAAAAAAAACAATTTAAAATCCCAATGAATAAGATTAGTTTTAAATAATTTCGGAAAGAACATGATATGTGAACTATAGTGCTTAGAGGATACTATTAGATCTCCGGTTAAAACAATAGAACGGAATTGGAAAATCAGATGCTGAATTGGAAGAATAAGTGCAATGCAGGATATTATGGAACCCCCTTCCCCCAATTTTAAATGTGAGACTTTTATCATTATATTTGTTGTATTTATTACTGTAAAAGTTACACCTTTCTTGGTACCTTTGTGTATTGCTCTCATAAATCATTTCTGTTCGATGGTTTTTCTTACGTTTGAGTAACAAAATAATAAAAACAATTAAAATTACTCCTATAATATAAAAGAATACGATATGAAGAATATGAAAGTTTACAAATTTTAATATAAGCTTAAATAAAACTTTTTTTAAACTTAAATAAAATGAATTTGAAAGAATATTATTATGAAAAGTAGTGTAATTTGACGTATATCTTAAAATTTTAAATCTGCTCAAAATACATAATTTTTTATTATTATTTTAAATGTAACGTCAAAGACCGTCTTAGTTTTTAAATATTATTAAAAAACCTTTATGTACTTAAAACAACTTTAAACTTAATATTTTATTCAGGAAGTTATCTGAACATCAAAATGTATACACGTTTCTAAAAATACTAAATAAACTAGACAAAAATATTTTTTTTATTAACTTATCTCCAGGGTCTATTCTTCTTGATTTATATTCATGTTTTTGTTAAATATGTTTCACCACGTGTAAGGAATAAAAAATTATAAATAAAGGCAATTTTACAACTTATTTACAGAGCCTCAAAACAGAGTCACGAAAGATATATAGATAAACGTTTACAGCTGGCTTAAAAATATTAGCACAATGACAAAGAAATAAAAAAGAAACTCGAAAGGAATGGAATAAGTTGTTAAAGTTTAACTACTTGGAGCTTTAATTTTGCTTGTTTCTTGGTAATGAAATTTATGTACTAATAAAATTTAAATTTTAGTACCATTTAATCTTTAAGTAAGGATGTTGATGAATACCTACACATTTGTGCGTTAACCATTTCCACCCGGATTTTTTATTGTATAAAAAAAGCTGCGAAATCTTAAATAATAACTCTACTTGGAAAAAAAAATACATGTTGATGCATGAAATGATAATGCATTTACATTTATTGGAAATGTAAATGAAACATTTTTTTACTAGCACTTAATAATCTTTTTTTGTAACTGTATGTGTTGAAAAACAATTTGAATTTTCTAATAAGAAATGAAAATTGAATGAAAATAATTTCAGAGATTGAACAAAAAATGTATGCATGCATTTGTGATCTTTAAATTCATATCAAATTTAAAAGTATAAAGAAGTTTGAATTTAATAAAGTTTTTTTTTATTAAATTTTATTATATTCTGGTGTATTTATATTGCTTTTCCCATTTCACTGAACAATAAATTTTTAAATGATATATGAATCAGATGTAATGTATGCATCACTTTTTCAATTTTTATACTTTAGCTCGCACTCTCTATATATTTATTTATTTATCTTTGTGGAAGCTTCAATCGTAAATAAAATACATTTTAAAGCGCTCAATTGAGCTGAAATTTTATATACATGGTTATTTTGAATGAAAAAAATTTTTTTAATTTAAATTTAAAAAAACCCAATTTGATTAAAACTTATTATTTAAAAATTAAAATCGCCACGTTAAAATCATTTTTGGGACTTGTTCAAAACTTAAAAAGGGTTTTTTTTCCCTCACGTTTTAAAACATTCGTTGAACTGAAATTTTAAAAACGATTGTTTTGATGACAATACGATACTTTAATGTAATTAATAAAAATTAAACCACTTAATGTTGTGATTTTATATGTATTTACATATTTATAAAAACATTTAAAAAAAATTAGCTAAAAAAAAAATTTTCTTTGTTGATTAAGTAGGAATTGACTTAAAATTTTTTTTTATATTACTTGTTAAAAAAGAGATTGCACTCTCGTGAAAAATATCTTTTCGTAAACTGATATAAATGGTGAGAATAAATTTATGTTTCACTTCTGATGATTGATTTATACAAGAAGCCTACTTTTTAAATTTGATTTTCAGGATTATATCTATAAAAAATAATTTTTGTTACAGGAACTCTGTTTGCTCTTCGTTTACTTGGACCCACATCAGGATTTTTGCTAGTCTTCTTTGTGCTTGAATTTTTACGAAGATCCATTTTGTAAGTAAAGTAGTATGTAAGCTCAATAAAATAAGGTATTTATAAAATAATTTACCACCCAAAAAGAGAATTAAATGATTTTTATTCGTTTATTTGTATTATAATTAATTTGAATATTCTAAAATTATTATGACAATTAATTTTCTTCATTATTTTGTTTGTGTGCTACATGACATTGAAAATTCATCACTTAGAAGGATACCAGAAAAATTTTGAATATTATGGGTAAATTTTTCACAAGTAAATGTGATAGTCGCGATTAAAATTTATATGGTTTACCTCAAATAAAATTACAACAACTCTTGCCAGACACAACTCAAGACTTAATTCTACAAACTGAATATTTCCTTTCTTTATTTATTGTCATCGAAAATTACAGAACTTTACATAGTTATAACTACTACAGTTAACTTTTATAAATACAAATACAATGAAAATAAAAGCACGAGAGAAAGAAAGAATTACAATTAATAAATAAGCACGTGACACAAAAATTAAAAATACAAAAAAACAATAGAAATTATTTTTGGTAAGTCTCCCTCAACCGGGCACGTGAGTCCGAGCAGTAAAATTTTTTCTTTTCCAAAAATCCAAACCAAAGGGGTTGAACCCTATTTTTTTTTTAAATATTAAAAAAATTTACTATATCGTTAGTTAGGATATAAAATATGTAACCCCTTAATATATATGAATATATATATATATATATATAATTATGTTTTGTCAGGAAAATAATTATGAGATTATTTTTCATGCCTCAGAGGATACAAGTAATAGCATAGAGTGCCAGATCTCCACCAGCAAAGCAGTTCCAACAAACAGATAATTTCACAAGATGCATGATGATTAAACGGAGAAAGGCAGGTTGATCTATATATCAAAGGTCACATGAATTTTATTTAGATGCTTCCTTGATGCATCAGCTACTGAAAAGATTGATGGAGCAAAGAAATGTTTCAAATTTAAGGGGTGTTGGTGCAACCAGAATGACGTTAGCATACCTGAGCCGACGACATATCCTCCGATAAACGAAGGAACCCCCCCCGTAACTTCTACCACCATTTTGTCATATGCACAAAACATCGAATGTTCCATTATCGACCAGAACCCTTTTTCCCGTCAATTAGATGTTAGTGGCCTGCACTTATGACATCCATTAAAGGAATACTGTCAGTGACCCTAAGCCACAAACGATTCCATTTGCAATGTTGTAGGGCTAGAACAACGTTAATACGGAATGGAACATGTGGTTGCAATCAGAAGAGTCACGCTTTTGATTGTTTAGTTATACTCACTGTGTAAAAGTATGGTGCTGACATGATAACAGACTCATCCATCCACATCTGTGGAACGCCTTACCGCTGAACAGCTTGACATTGGGGGGGGGGAGAGAAGAATCGCGTACCACAGTCAGTCGCCTGAGATTTGTATTCAGAACATTATTATGATTCAACGACATAAGGATGATGTACTGCGGTAGATAATACTCCCCTTCTTTGAGGTACCCAGTGTCCTTTACCAGTAGGATACCCGAAAACATATTGTTTATTAACAAACGTGTTCAGAAGGATTTACATATGCTCTTCCATGGCCACCATTATCCACTGATCTCTCACTAATTCGAACATATCTGAGACGTGATTAGAACTTCTTGCATACCTTTCCATCACCCGTTGTTGTTGTTGTCGTGTGTTTATTACTGGGATACATACGAAAGCCGTGAGATAGATGAACAGCAAACATATATAACACAATCACAGAAGAATACAGATTTTATTACAATCGATGATCCTAGCAAAGAACAGAAGAGGTACGCTACTTTCCTTTCGAGACGGGAATTTTTCAGGCGAAAGTCCGATTTCTTTTCCTAAGATGCATCCATGCCTTACTCGGGATTCGAACCCGAACCCACTTTATTACAAGCCGAGTGTCATATCACCATACTGGGTGGGGCGGCCATCACCCCGTTTAGATGATGAATAGTGGTGAATGATTGACAAAGAATGGGGAAGTACTCTTATTAAATCAACACCTCGACGTTTTGCTTCATATATCGCCCTCCACTTTGATCCTATAACTTATTGAGTAAATAATATTTGATAATGTTCTGAGGTAGTGCTACGAGTACCATTTTAAAATGAAGATCTCTTATTGTTCGTTACTATTTTTTTTTTTGTGCCGAATTTCTTAACTTTCTGGCCATTACTTCCTTGTGTTAAATTTTCAATGTCGTTTAATGAATATTTATAAAAATTTTTAAAAAAGTAAAGTTTACATACTTTGTCCATTCCTAATATGTTTTAGGATTTAAAATTCAAATCTTGTTCAGCATTACAATTGGTTTTTATTGTTTAAAATCAGAGCTTAACCTCTTGACATAAAAACGATAAAGAAACAAATCCTTCTATAGCCATTTTATGTCACATTGAAGGATTTTATATGAAGAAACTAGATAAAGGAAGAGACTAGAAGTGTTTGACTGCACTAAGTGCAGATCCAACCTACAAGAAAAATATTTCAAACAGAATTTTTAGTATTTTATACTGAAAACAACTTTGAATAATAAATAAAATGAAATTTCTTATTTTGCTTTTTCATATAATTTGTTTTAAGAGATTTTGTTCTTATTTGGTTTAAATTACCTTAATTTTTGGGATGACCTATATAAGAAAATTTAAAACCACCAAAGAAAGCCCTGAAAATATTCTTTTCTCTTCTATCTACTTTTAATTATTTTGTTTTATCCTGAAAGATGCATTAATATTAACATTTATATTATTTTTTATAAATTTTTAAAATTTACCTCAATTTATAAAATATTAATGGACTCTAAATTTATATTGAATTCAGACTTTTCCAAGAATTTAAAAGAGATAAATTTATGACTTGTTATTGTGTATTTTAATTTTTTTGTAATTGAAAATGTATAAATAATATTTCTCGTGTATTGCTTTTTGAATGTAGATGATCCTGGCTATGGAACGAAAGATCCCAGGTGGATTGGTGCTTGGTGGTTGGGATTTATTATATTGGGTGTTGCTATTTTCATTTTTTCTCTTCCAATGATTTTGTTTCCGAAGAGGTTTCCAGGGAAAAAGCTTCCTCAGTCCCAGCAAAAGAAAGAAGAAGAAACTAAATCTCCCATTGAGCAACTCAAAGGTAATACCTTTGAACCTCTTATTGAAGCCCGGAAACATATATTCTTAATTACTATGAATGTCTGACGAAAAATTTTTAGTTTGGAATAATGAACACTTATAAAGAAAAATTAATTATGAATTTTTTGAATAATTTTGATTTTGTAAAAGTTATGATATTGTTTACCAGGCGAAATTGAAAAATTAGAATGAATCCTCATGATTTATTTTGATGTCATTAGCATCTCTTATTCATGCATATTCCACGTTGAAATTATGGTAAATTTATTAAATTAATAATTTTAAACTAAAAAATAAGGTTTTTGAAATTTTGGAAATAGTATAACTTTAAAATTTATACCTGTTTGACATTTTTTAAACTGCAGTTTCAGATAATCTATGTACTTTTTTAGTTACATGTTTATATCTCTTTATTTTTATTCATTTTTCGTGGCGCCATCTAGTTTATAAATATGTAACTAATCGAGAGAATATTGTTGCCTTACCAATTGCGGACAGGGGGAAAATAAATTGAAATAAGACTTAAAAGATTTGATTTTGACCCACATTGATGAGTTTCAACAATCACGAGTATTTTCTTTTTGATTGATAAAAATTCCAAATTTTACATATCTTAAACTAATTACTATAACTTTTTTTTTTGTGTCAAATTTTGTGGCGCCATCTAATGTTTCATGATGAATTTATTAATTATCGCAAGATCATTAATTAACTTATCTTTCAGAAATAAAATACTTCCTGAATTTTTCAATTTCGTGAATATAATAATATATTTTTATTCTCTTTTCTTAAAAAAAACATTTTAAATGCATGTTTATTTTCTAGATATGGGAAAAGCAATGAAACGTTTGAGTAAAAATCCAATTTTAATATGCCACTACCTTGGAGGTGTCCTACGATTAAATGGTATTGTTGGGTACTATGTTCTGCTACCGAAATATATGGAAATGCAATTCAGACAATCAGCATCTAAAGCCAGTCTTTATTCAGGTAATGCATTGTTCACAATTACAAATTTTGAGAGGGAAAAATGATTTGCAAATGAGTATAAATCTAACAAGGGGAGGGCACGACTAAGGAAATTCATTTGGGATCGAGTTTGGTAATAGTAGTACTTTTGGGGTGTTCACCCTCCATGTAATTCCTTCGAATGAGCAGTCAATTCGGAAAAATCAGCTTCAAACATGTTTAGCTTTTATACAATTAAATTTTAATTTTCCGCAACGAGTTCGTAGCTTGATTGGTAAATCGTTGTTTTCTATGCTGGAGGTTAGGTTCGATTCCAGCGACTTTTTTTTTCTTAAATCAGTTAATTTTTTTTTAAAAATAAAATTAATTTATTTATGAAAGGTTTATTAAATATTAAATGATATTTTTTGTAATTTTTTTGTATTTTATAAAATAAAAAAATTATTTTGATTATATATATATATATATAAAAAATTTATATTAAATTTTTTAAATATATTTTATATTAATAAATGATATTTGACAAAAAAATTAGTTACAAATAGTTCTATAATGTGAAATACAATATACTATAAATAAAATATTATATAATATAAAATCAGTTATAAAATATATTATTATTATTAAATTAATTATTTTACAATTTTATAAAAAAATTCAATAAGTCCTTTTCAAATAAATTTATTTAATTAAAAGTTTATTTAAATAATTTTAATAAATTTATTTAAATAATTTCTATGACAAATTAATAATAATTTCAATAATAAATCATAATTTTAATAATAAACAATAATTTTAATAATAAACAATAATTTTAGTAATAAATTAATAATTTTAATAATAAATTAATATTTAATAATAAAATTTAAAAATTTTAATAATAAATTAATAATATTTTATTAATACTAATGCTTAATAATAATTAATGAATTATAATAAATAGTGATTAATTAATTATAATAAATTTAATTAGTATAAATAGTAATTAATTTTAATAAATAATAATTAATTTACTAATTTTAATTATTAATACTTTTCATTAATAATTTTTTTAAATATTTTTATTTAATAACTATTTTTAATATTTTTTTTTAATAATAATTTTAAATATTTTTTAAATTTAAAAATAATTTTTAATAATTTTACTAGTAAAAAATTTAAATTATAAAATTTAAATTTTTTTACTTTATAAAAATTCAAAAAAAATTACAAAAATATCATTTAATATTTAATAAGCTCTTTTAAAAAAAATTATTTTTATTTAAAAAAAAATTAAATGAATTGAAGAAAAAAAAATTGATCGCGTGGAATCGAACCCTAACCTCCAGCATAAAAGCAGACGATTTACCAATCGCTACGAACTCGTTGCAGAAAATTAAAATTTAATTGTATAAAAGCTAAGCATGAATTTCGAAGGTGATTTCTCCGAATTGACTGGCCATTCGAAGGAATTACATTGGGGGTGAACACCCTAAAAGAGTACTACCATTAAAACAAGTTTTCGACCCCAAAATGAATTTCCTAGTCCTGCCCCCTTGTAAGTTTAAAAAATTGTAAAACATGTCTTATAGATGTTTATTTGTGTCATATGTGAAATTTATTTTAACTGTGTATGATATGAAACATCCTCAACTGTTATATATCTATCCTGCTTAATTAGCTAAAAACTTTGTAGTATTTTCAAAATATTTTGCAAAACTGGGGAAATAGTGGTCTAAAGAAAACAATAAAATACCTTCGCGCCTTAAATATGACAAATAAAGAAAAAATATTTTTTTAAAAAATAAAACAATATAACTGTTTATTTTTAAAGCAGTGTTTTGAGGTATATTAAAAAAAGCAGAAAATAATTATAATATAGATTTGGGCGTATTTTTAGTAAGATTTTTAAAATTCTTTTGGATTTTTAAATCTTAAGGTATCCGACTACGTTCGGAGCCGTGATCTTGCAAAAGCGTATAAATGGATAGCATTTATGAAATTTAGTGTCATTTAGATTAGAAAATGTACATAAAATTGTTTTAAGAATAATATTACACTAAAAAATTATTCAAGTACATTTTTTTGACAAAAAATGAACATAGAATGACTCCTTTTCAAAATATTCTCCTTTTTGTGAAAAATGCTTCTATTATAATAATATTTTGCCTGTATATAGCTCAGACCTCTGTCCCGAGGCTCAACTAGAATTTTTGAAATATATAATTTAGAAGTGAGTTTATCCGTGTTTTACGACAACAGAGAGGAGAAATTTTAAGAAAAAAACACCGATAACTATTTTAAATGGTTATAACTCTGAAAATAATGTGAATTTTTCAAAAATCATAGTTGAGCCTCTGTAGAAAGATCTGAGCTATATACGGGAAAAATATCATTATAATAGAAGCATTTTTTACAAAAGGAGAACATTTTGAAAAAAAGTTATTCTAAGTTAATCTTTTGCCGAAATATTGTATTTAAATAATTTTTTATGTCAAAATGTTCTTAAAACATTTTTATACATGTATTATAATCTAAGTGACACTAAATATCATGAAAATTATCCATTTAAATCACGGTTCCGAACGTAGTCGGATACCTTAAAGTTAATTAGCAAAAAATCTATCAAAATTAATTTCTTACCAATATAATTATTATTTGAAAGAATGATTACACAATAAGCATTTTTAAAATGATAAAAACTTTTCAGGACCTGCTGGTTTGATTGGTATGCAACTTGGTATACTTTTTGGAGGTATTGCAATTCGAAAATTCAAACCTAGACCAAGAATCATGACAGGAGGTATAGTCATTGCGGAATCATTCAGCGTCATAGCTCTCATCATTTGTATGATTATTACATGCCCTATACACGAATTGACTGGAACAAGTTCTGTTACACAACCTAGGTAATGCATGCAATCAAGAGTGTATCTATCTACCATATAGGTAGATAGATATAAAAAAAAACCCTATGTTAATGTTCTAACCATGTTTTTCTTTAATCATTTTAAGCACAACTAAATGTTTTAAATTATGTTTTTAAGGACCCAAACCAAAACCCGATTTTAAAAATAATGTAAATGGATAATATTTTTTTATTTCGTTACTTGGTTAAAATTGTTTTTTTTGGACAAAAAAAAAAATTATTTAAAAATATTTTGGGTTAATTTTGTAATTTTTAAAAGTTTTTCCCCTTTTTTGGGTTTTTTTGTTTTAAAATTTTTTCCCGTATTCAACCCCGGGCCTCTGACCGAGGCCCCAACTAGAATTTTGAAACCCTAATTTGGGTCGGTTTATCCATGTTTTTTCGAAAACAGAAGGGAAAGTTTTAAAAAAAATACGCCGATAATTATTTAAAAAGGTTGTTAAAATCTGAAAAAAAATCGAATTTTTTAAAACTCATAGTTGAAAACCTCTGTACAGAGATCTGAGCTATATACCGGAAAAAAAATTAAATACAATAAAATATTTTTTACAAAAGGAGAACATTTGGAAAAGGGTTATTCTAAGTTAATTTTTTTACAAAATATTGTTTTAAATAATTTTTTTTCAAAATGTCCTTAAAACAATTTTATACATGTATTCTAATCCCAAAGGGCACTAAATATCATGAAAATTACCCATTTATGCACTTTTTTAAAATCATGGTTCCGAACGTAGTCGGATATCTTAAACGATAGTTGTCGCTTTTTTAATCTTTTAGCAAGTACAGTCGAAAGTAATTATATGCTGAATTTTCAGATCCTCTGTTAATGAGACTTTATAATTAGTCGAACAGAATATTATTTGTTTTGTAAATATGTTTTCAATGTATTTTTAAAAATATTAAAATGAAAACAAACATCTGTAAAATAACGTTGTTTTTTATCCCCTTTTTTAATGCAATAATATTAAAAGCAAAGAAGCAATAATTAAAAATTGGTTTGAGTATAAGTGGATAAAACTAAAATTAGTTCAAAGGTGTGAAGTTAAGAATGAAATTTTAATGAAACAGATGAAAATAAGAATAAGAGTTCTTGATCCTTCTTATTGAAATGTTTATAAAACTTTTAAGTCTGAAGTGTTATAAGAGCCCATTTGTAAACAACTTATATTGTGATGTTTTAAAAATAAAATTCCTTTCCTTGATATGATAAATTCTTGAAAAGAATTTATTATGCATGTGATGTATTTGTTTATTTTTTCAGTTATATTTGATTCGAAAAAAAAAAATAATATAACAAATTTCATTGAAATGACACAAGCTTTATCCATTTTAAAATTTCTGTCTATTTATGCATAAATGATAGTTTATGTGGTTAAACATCTTAGATATAGTGGACAATTACTGAAATATAGAAATAATGGTATCAGTTTTTCGAAAAGAACACAGACAACCAAGAGAAAAAGATTTTTATGATACACCCTAACATAATTACAATAAATTATACTTTTATGAAAACATTAACATTATATCTGGCGATGAACTATTTATAATTTTTCTATTAATACATTAAAATAACTGCTTTTTTATATTAAATTAATTTTTTATTTCCTACTATTGCTCCCCCTTTTGCCCCTCTGTCTCTCTCTCTCTTATATATATTTATTGGGGTTTTTTACAATCGTTAATAAAATACATTTTAAAAAGTACCAAGGCTGAAATTCTTATACATGATTTTTTTACAACAAAAATTTAAAAAGTAAAAAATTTTTAAATTTAATAAAACTAAATTTTTTATAGAATTTCAAATGCAACGTTGGGACTTTTTTGGGGCTTTTTTAAAATTTTAAAAGGTTTTTCACGTTTTAAAACATTCGTTGAATTGAAATTTTTTATACACGATTGTTTGGGGTGACAATAATACTTTTAAAATAAATTTAAAAAAAAATTTATTACCACTTAATATTGTGATTCTGTCGTATGCATATACTTTTTTTTTAATTGTCACTATTTAATAAAAAATAGCTAAAATAAAATTTTCCTTTGTTGATCTAAGTAGTAGTTGACTTAAATAATACTTTTTATATTACTTGTTTGTATCATATCAAACCAATTTTCTATTTTCTACACAAATATTTGTAACCATAAATTATTTTCTTTAAGTTCTGTATAGTCCTAAACTTTAACTTCATTTACAGTTTCAATCTGCAAAACGAATGTAATATGGATTGTTTATGCACCACGAAAGTATACACACCTGTATGTGGACCAGATGGACGTTCTACCTACTTCTCACCATGCTATGCAGGTTGCAGTGGATACAATAAGACTGATGGAAAAGAAGTAAATATATAATGTTACAAATTTTTTGTGGAAAGTAATTAATAATAATTTAGTCTCTCCATATAGAATTTTCCGTATTTTACACTGCTGGTCACCGTAAATGCAACACCAAGAAAGACAAGAGATAGCACAACAAAATTTATTTTGTAGATAACATGAGTGGGTATAAAATGTTTAAAATTTTTGACCTGTAAGTGTTGTTCCTGCCAGAACCAGTAGCCAGAGGCCGCCATTTTGGAGATCACAGCTCCCCCGCCTCGACATTGATTAAAAGAGACTTTAAAGTGTTTTTGGGGGTAAGCAGAAAGGGCTTCACGATCCGTTGATCTGGGGGGGCAGCTGGGGGGGTTTCTGGGTCAATCGTTGAGCAACCATGGACCACATGTTTTCTATCGGCAAAGATTGGAGAGTAGCCGGCCGGGAAGCAATTCAATCTGGTGATTAACGAAGAACCTTTGGAATTACGTGCCCGGTTTCCGGGATTATCCCCATTGAAATATGGCTGGGGCCCAACCCGAAGGTAAGAAAGGACAACTGGCTCCAACACCGGGGATGTAGCGCTTATTTTACCGGCAATGCGATAGAAAAGTGCGGGGTGATACAATACCGCCCCATATCATAATACCCGGGGCAGGACCCGATTGGGGGGCATAACGCAGCTGTTCCCTCCTCTCTCCACGGGGGTCCCCAGACTCGATCCGACCCTCGTGGTGTTGCAGACAGATGCGTGACTCGTCATTAAAGACAACTTCATTCCATTCTGCCACTCATATCCTTCTGTCATCACACCATTGGCGGCGGAGACGTCTGTGGTTTTGCGTCAAGGGTAGATCAAGCAATGGACGTCTTGCGGACAGACCACTCTGCTGTAAACGGCGTCGAATGGTACGCGCAGACACTGAATGATGCGTTACAGATTCAATGTGCTGTGCTATGGTTCGTGATGTGACTGAGCGATCCGTCACTGCCGTGCTCACAATTTACCTGTCCTCACGTGAAGTGGTGTACTGAGGTGAATGCGATCGACCACGTCGGTCCGTTGTACCCTCCTTCATCCAACGGTTACATATCCGCATTACAGTTGTTTAGTTTCGTCCAACATGACTACCGATTTCCCTGAAAGGTAATCCCCAATCTCGGTAGGGCACTATCCTTCCTTTGTTGAACTCGGATACTTGATCAAAAGCTGATCGCTGTTTTCTACGAGACATAACTGATCGCTTTTTGAAAAAACCACTAGAAAAACACAATTGCCGAACTTGAAATCGTCGAAATCTCCAAGCCTTAAATAGCGCTTTGAGGTGGCGCCACATGCGCGCGTGATGTGTGTTTGCACTGAATTCTAATCATTTGCATATCTCACCTCCGCTAATGCATGTTGTAAATTTCATGTTATTTGCATGCTTCCTTCAGGGTGTTGCATTTACGGTGGCCAGCAGTGTATAATATAATATTGTAAAAATTGTACAATTACTGAATTTATAGAATATGATGATTAGTTTCAAAACACCTAAGACTGTTACGCAAATATAAGAAGAGTAAATAAATAGTCACAGACATGACAATAATGAAGAAGTCAGTGATTAGCTTGAGTAATTAAAAAAATTCTACGATCCTTCAATGCAATCCCTAGAAAATACCATTGCGAACGGTTGAAAATTTAGTAATTGCCTTGACTATAGGAAGCTAATGTATAACAGCACTTCTATTTAATGAACTAATTTTAAAGCTTATTTAAAACTATTTTCAGTAAAGTTCGAGTACATTTTTATATCTTTTGAACGAGATGTCAATATATTCCCACCTTGAAGCAAAGGAACTCTAAATACGGTCACCAGAAAAGCTAAAAAGTCCTTACGACTTAAAAAATCACATTTGGAGTTATATTGGAGTTGGATAAGAAGAAAACTTAAACTTAAGGGTCTCGTTTATCATTTCGAATTCGTGTGCGAATATTATTCTTTCGTATGGAATTTTCACTTTAATATTTGCAAATGTATCAAACGTAAATTCAATAAAATGGATCCTAAAGAGTAAAAACAGTGATAAATGTATAATTACTGTAATTATGTATTACCTTCTGTAGATATTATAATGTCTTGAATGTGTTTCAACTATTTTAGCTTGTGAGTTTTCAGATTTTTCAAAAGTTGGTATGCATTTTTGAATCAAAGCAATACTGATTTTTTTAAAAATAATTGAAATCATAATTTATACTTTATTTAAGTAATTTTCAATAAGCATTCATAAAAAGAAGTATTGTACGAATACCAATCACGTTATCGCAAAACCCATAACAACTTTTGTTATACGTTGTTTGATGTACTTGTAAATCAAATTTCATGCATGTATGTAAATTTTTGTAGGAGGAGTAGCATTTTAAAATCACTTCAAAAATTTTAAGTGTTTTCCTTAAAAAATTAAATGGCTAGCTAGCTTTTTATGAAATTTTGAGCACAAAATCTGTTTTACATAGTATATGCACATAGGAGGCAGCCAAAAAAAACATTCATTGTAATATGTTTTGGATATATTTTGGATATATTTCATTTAATATGGCTATTTTAAATTAATAAACAAATTTATTTTATTCTAATAAATGAATGAAAATTGTTCGTTTATTTCAATATCGCTCGCAATTTTATTCTTAGTTGTTTTGACGGTTAAAAATTGTAAAGATATTTGTAATAATTTATTAGTTATATCCTTGGAAACTATTAAGTAATGTTTGATTTTCTTTTTTAAAGGTTTTTACAGATTGTAAATGTGTTCATGACAATATAGGAGAAATTATAACGGGTGATGCCAGTAAAAGCTATTGTGGATTTGAATGTCAATGGCTTATAACATTTATTGTCGTTTTAAGTCTTGGAAAATTAATATCTTCTACAGCAAGGGTAGCAAATGCTTTAGTGACTCTTAGGTAATTTTTTCCAAAATTTATTTCTTACATCTTTAGAAATTTAGTAGAACAGTACAAATATTTCTTGATAGTCACCTCGTACAATATTAAAATCTATACGTTGTAAAGTATAAATAAATATTAGAAAATATCTAGAATTCTTAATGAGAGAAGCTAGTTTATACAAAATATTTACATATTATTTTTCGACGTGATGAACAAATACATTTTTTCTATGTAAATCATAATTATAATCGATACAGAATTAAGCTTTAAAATGAAAATTTTAAATGTATAAATAAGTAATGATGAAAATGAATTATAGATTTTCTAATAAACCACACAATACATGTATCTAAAAATTACAAAAATACACTTTTTTCCCTTCAATTGTACTTTAATAATGATAAAATAGAAATCAAAATGAAAAAAATAAAAAATAAATAAATGTTTAAAAAAAAAACCGAATGATTTTTTAAAAATATTTAACTTATAAATGAAAACACATAGATCAATGTTGTAATTGCTATTCATTTATTTTACTAGAAATATATTTAAATGATTTCTTAAGCATTAATTAATAAAACTTAAAAATATAAAAATTAATTACAAAAACAAGAGATCTTTTGACATTTTGATAGTGTATCTTAAAACAAACTTTTGCAAATACGAAGAATTTGGAATTTATGACTGTTAGTGTGAATGTAGATTGTTCCATAAAATATTTTGTAATTTTTTGCCTTACATTTATTATAATCTACAAAATACAAGGAAAATTAAATGTGCTAGCGAATGTTTAGTGTTTTAATTGAAAACTAGATTTAATTGCAAGATATGTAAGATAATTAAATTTTTATGCAAACTGTTTTATTATTTAAAAGCTTAAAAATGAAGGAACATTTTCCTTATTATAGTTTTTTACTTCAGACGAAATCAAAGAATAATTCCAGGACATTATATAAAATGGTTCTGTAGAAAAAAGTCATTTTGTATTTGTTTTTCTGAAAATATACCTATACCATTACATTTGCAATTTGATCTAAAAAACTATTTTAAAACATTTAAACTGTTCGAAAAACTAATTTGTTGGAAATCGAGTCTATCCTAATTTATGTTCTATTTGATTTCCAGAATTATTAATGTTTTTGGATAAACTGTATATAATAGTGTATTTCGTATTGTTACGTAGATCCGAGGGATCGGGGATTTTATGTAGAACAATCACAAAGAAAATAAACAGTTCTTCAAGAGCGATGCGAATTTATTACCAAAAATCCAATCCTTTAAATACAGGATTCAGCAGCAATATTCACAGAGTAAATATCCGAAGGTCTTTACACCTTCAACAGCAATCAAACACAATAACCAGTGTTTAAAAATACACGTAAGTAAAGATTATTCACAAGCACAGCCGAGCTAATCGCTAGTCAAAACAATCCTCACTACTCGCTGGTTTAATCCAGACTCCTCGCCATCCCGGCGAGCATCTAATTTATAGGCGCGACAGAAACTTCCAGAAATATAGCCGCTCGTGATATTAGTGGAGAGATCCACTACTTTCTAGAAGATTCCAGAGGGTTCCGAACTCGCCATGGTCGCCAATGACGCCAAAATGGTCGCCAACTTGGTCACTAAAAATGATGCCAACTTGGCTCTACCGCCAAGATTTCGCCAAGTTCTCATTGAATCGCCATTATAACGTAAGGGGCGGCATTGCTTGTGAATGGTACAATTTTAATATGCAATAAACATAACATAGAGTAATATAAATGCATTAAACACTCAAATACAAATTATTTACACTATTTACGCAAAATTCGTAACAGTATGTAGAAATAGCATTTAAAAAAATTCCGAAATCAGTTTGGAAAGTATTCATATAATTACTATAGATTTGTGTGTTTCTCATATAATTTTTTTATTTAATTCCGTGAAATTACTAATCTTTTTTCTGTAGATGCGTTGATCCTGCTGATAAAAGTTTAGCTTTAGGAGCCTTATCTGGAGTATTTTCTTTGCTCGGTAAGTATAGTTAAATTATTATTATTCATGTCTATTATTAATGAAATATAATGTGCAAATTCTATTGTTTAGGTAAAATGAAATTTTTATCCTGAAAAAGTTTGAGATACTCTTATTTTCTTCTAGAATTTTGTATTGCTTTTATTGTAAGGCACTGTTTACAATGATTTTCGTTTGCAACTGTGGTTTCATGTAAATGGGAAAAATGAGTGAAATGAATTTAGTGATGAAATTTTCAATTTTAGAGCCATACTTTTCAGATGTTCATTTCTTTTAAATTAATTTTACATCAAATGATTAATATACCTGAATTGTACTTAGAAATATTTCGTATATTTAAATTTACTTTGATATTTTTGTTAGCTGGTATTTAATTTTTAATGTACTGTAAAAATTAAACATTTAGATTTTATATTTAATGATTTTTAACTTTTTTATTGTAATCTTCATTTCGAATCCTGTGATTTGAGATTATTTTCTCCTTAATGTTTAAAAATATAATATACACCATGTACATATTTAAAGGTTAAAAAACGCTTTAAAATCGTTATTGCATTTTCACTTTGCAGTTTAAGGTATCCAACTACGTTCGGAACCATGATTTTACAAAAGCGTTCAAACGAATAATCTTTTAATATTTAGTGTCACTTTGACTAGAATACAAGTATAATGTTGTCTTAAGAAAATGATTTAAATTATTAATTATTATTTTTAATTATGTTGGTTAAAAATGAATATAAAATTATATATATTCAAAACATTCTTTTTATGGAAAATGGTTCTATAACAAAAATATTTTGCATATATAGTGTAGACCTCTTTACAGAGCCTGAACTAGGATTTTGGTACTATTTGATTTAGAAGTAGATTTATACATATTTTAGCATATCAATTTGAAGAAAATTTAACAAAAAAAACGGTAATTATTTTCATTGGTAATAAATCGGAAAATGATGGGAAATTTTCTAAAATCTTAGTTCAGGTTCTCTAGAGAAGTCTTAGAAGCAAAATATTATTATTATAGAAGCATTTTCCATACAAAGAGAATGTTTTGAAAAAAAAGGCAATTCTCAGTTAATTTTTTGCCAAAATATTGCATTTAAATATTCTTTTATTGTAATAATATTCTTAAAGCAATTTTATATGTGTATTCTAATCTAAGTGACACTAAATATTAAAAGAAATATTTGTTCGTATTTTTTTGCAAAATCGTGGTTTTGAACGTAGTCACATACTTAAAAAAATCAGCAGCAGGCTTTATTATGCTACTAATTTTTATTTAAATCAGTCTATTTGATGTATAAAATATGTTACTTCATGTATTATATTCTAATATCTAACTGAAACTAACTATTAAAATGCAAAATAGAGTACTAGTAAAATATTAAAAAAAATTTTTAGGATGGAATATATTAAACGGATGGCTAAAAGATTAAACATTACAATTTCAAAATATTTTAAATTTCTTAGGTATTTGTATTCAGTAGTCAAAAAGTGTATAATGTTAGCATTTATCATTGCAACTGGAACAAATTAGATTCAAGGTTAATATTCTATGAAAATAAGTCATGGTGTTAATAAATGAATGAGTTGATTTAATTAACTTCTCGAAAAAAGTATTTTTTTCCATTGTGCAAAATCCGATGCACTTGCAGAATTTGGTAAAAACTTAGTCTAATTATAGCCTAAATTCCTAGTTTTTTTCTAGTCTGATTATTAGTTCCAGCGATATTTGGAGTAAACAAGTTGGTAGGGGGAATATTGTAAATACTTTAAGATATCCGACTACGTTCGGAACCGTGATTTTGCAAAAGCGAATAAATGGGTAATATTTAGGATATTTAGTGTCACTTAGATTAGAAAATGTATATAAACTTGTTTTAAGAATAGTATTACAATAACAAATTATTTAAGTACAATATTTTGACAAAAAATGAACATAGAATGACCCATTTTCAAAATATTCTCCTTTTGAAAAATGCTTCTATTATAATATTTTACCTGTATATGGCTCAGACCTCTGTACAGAGGCTCAACTAGAATTTTTGAAATATATAACTTAGAAGTGGGTTTATCCATGTTTTACGACAACAGAGGGAGAAATTTTAAGAAAAAAAACGCCGATAATTATTTCAATGGGCCGTAACTCTAAAAATAATGTGAATTTTTCAAAAATCATAGTTGAGCCTCAGTACAGAGATCTAAGCTATATACAGGCAAAAAATATTATTATAATAGAATCATTTTTCACAAAAGGAGAACATTTTGAAAAAAGGTTATTCTGTTAATTTTTTTCCGAAATATTGTATTTAAATAATTTTTTTTGTCAAAATGTCCTTAAAACAATTTTATACATGTATTCTAATCTAAGTGAATTTAAATATCATGAAAATTATCCATTTATGCGCTTTTTTAAAATCACGGTTCCGAACGTAGTATACCTTAAATACTATCATTAGAATTAAGGATTCTATACCTAAAAAGCACCCAGGAAAAACAGAAAATGCGTTAGAAATCGAATTTTTAAAAATGAGTATATTTTTATACTAGCTCATGAAATAGATAAAAAGCTAACTAAGGGTTATATAAAAATATCTATTATTCTAATTGGCTTCTTTTATATATCTCCAGCATTCATTCCATATCCTTTGATATACGGAGCATTGACGGACGCAAGTTGTTTAGTCTGGGAAGAAAGTTGTGGCAAGACAGGCAATTGCTGGATTTATGATGCTGACAAATTCAGGTTCCTCCTTCATGGAGTGTCCGCTGGATTTGTGTTCCTAGGTTGCGTAACTGATGTCTTGGTATGCATCCTTAGTCCAAGGCTCAAAAACCTTTATGATGATGACGACGATGATGATGAAACGAAGAAAGACGGAAAAGGTGTTGACGAATCGGAGATTATCAACAAAGGTGGCATGCTGGGTGTTATCAAAACAGGTTGCGAATGGCAGCCTCAATTCTTTAAATGCCAGTGAAAAGAATTCAACCCATTATAGTATGAATTACATTGAAAATATAAGTGGCACGCACATAACTACTTCTTTTTATTACAGTATTGGAACTGTGAATGAAACGTGTTTAGGAAGTAACTTTACAAAGCGTTGTGAATTATTAATTAGCCTTAGTGAAATTAAAATCGTCAATTTTTAAATCGCGAATGTTGAGTATCGCAAAAGAAGATACATTGCGAATACCGAGTAAGAATAAGAAATTTTCCTTTCAAAGGAAATTTCTCATTTTTCAGATCGATAGAAATGATGCAATTGAATTTTAGAAAAAAATTTAACATTGGGAAAGTCTGTTTTAGATTCTTTTATTCATTCTGAAAAAATGATAGTTATAAAATAAAATATTAATTTCTGTAATGAATTTATAAGAAAATTAACTAGAATAAGTTATTCATATTAATTTAAACTAATTGGGAAATATATAAAATTCTATTGAAACACACGAAAGCAAAATATGTTTTGTGTTTTAAATGACTAGCGATAACTACATATTTGGAACATATTAATATTTTGTCCAATTTCAATACAATTTACAATGTTGAGATGAACTTATGATGATGATACTTTAGAAGGTTCATTATATTTATCATTTTAACTATCAGTAAATGTTACGAATAAATGTATTGTAAATATGTATTTTTATATACATAAAATACCACACACATTTCACTTAGTTCAATAATCAATATTCTTTATCCTTATATGAAGTTTTTAAAAATGCAATTATTATGTATTCCATGTCATTGTCCTTACTTTTTGTTGTTTATTAAATAAATGCATTATTATTTTTCATGTAGAGATTAGAAATCTTATTTTTCTATATGTATTCTTAAGGAGTATATTTTTTTCTGATTTATTTGGAGAGAGAATTTTGTTGATTCAGATTAAGCAATTCTTTAAATGTTAAGTTTAAAATAATGTTTTTATATTATGGTTTGTAATAAAATTTTATTAAATAGCTCCTTTATGAATTTTTCGTCACACATAAAATGGTTTCAGACATAAATGTATTCATCAGATGTGAAGGATTCTTCTTCATACAATAATTTCCTTCCAAACAGAAAATCTTGAATATTTTCTTAAAAACACTATTGGTATGTGATGTATATGTTTCTCAATATCAATGTCATTTTACATGCACATGTTGTAACGTTAAAGTTGCAATTATACTAAAATTATTATAGAGTAGAATATATTTTGTTTTGTAGTAAAATCTAGAAAAATAATGAAAAACTACAAATTATAAAGTTTTTCATCACTAAAAAAAATTGCACATTTCATTGAAAATCATAATTATTGTCAGAAGGATTTGTACTTTTACGAGTGAATTTTACTATTAAATTTGATTTTGAGTTATATTTAAGAATCTTCTATCTTTTGCGTTTTTTTTTTTGTCCAATGGTTTAATTGCATTTGAGATTTTTTTGAATCTTTTCATTATTGTGTTTTTCTTTTGTTAAAAAGAGAGTAGAAATGTTAAGTGTATAAATTTAAATAGGAAAACAAAATTTAAATACAATAATATTATTTTATAATGTGTATTTGTCAACAGAGAGATGGCTAAAAAATGTTGGAAATTATTTTATGATGCTAGTGTGATTAAATTCCAACGTTTCACAAAACAGATATATATTTCTTGTACATAGAATAACTACTTTTGCATTATACTTATATGTATTTATTTTAGTATATAAAATGAACAAAATATTTCATTGTTTATGAAAATATGCTACTTGAAATTATTACAATAAAAGTATTGTTCAGTACAATAAATTCGTATTTTTACATATGTTACTGTATATTGCTTGTTTTGAATTTTTATTTTGCAACTTTGTACTAAGCATCCTTTAGTAAATAAACTATTTCAAATCTTTTTAAAAATAACACATAAATGTGCTTTGTAATTATACTTTATGAGATAAAACTTATTGCTTATAATACTATATTTGATAATGATTTAAAACTGGTAAAACAATTAAGGTAAACTTATTCAATGTTCAGAAATAGTTAAAAAAAAAAAAAAGCTTTAATTTTGCATTAATTGACTAAGAATTTTTGCAGTTTCAGAATAAAGTCGTCTTTTGTAACCGAAAATACAGAAAATATTATTTTTCATTTTTTTAAAAAAAAATTAAATGTATATATTGAGTAAAAGTAAACAAACGTTGTTATTAAATCAAAGTAGTTTTTCATATTATTTACTTATTTTTGAATTTAACTTCAGAAATAATTATTTAGCAAACTTTCAATATGAAATAAAACATAATCGCATTATCTTTTTTGCTTTAGACCCTTAAAAAGCTATCTATTTAACATGATGTAAGGTTGATACCGAATTTAAATTTGATGTTTTTATTATTAAAATTGGTAAAAAATGTGTTTTACTTATTTTGCTACTTATATTTTATGTGTGAAAATTTTTCAACAAATTAATCTTTGATTTTGCTTTACTTCATAGTATGTGCAACATTCCATATTTAAATTACAAAAACCGTAAGAATTTAGAAAAAAAGGAGAGATTTAAGTGAAGAATAAAGAATAATACTTTTAATAATAATCAAAATAATGTCAAAATATTTTAAAGTTTATATAAAAGTACCAGTTGGGTTGATAGATTTTCTGGATGCGAAAATCGTAGTCACTCCATGTAATATGATTATGTGGCATATAAAACATCCCTTGAGTATCAATTTGGCTCTTGTAATCGTGACAAAAATAAATCATGGAAATATTTAACATCTAATGGGAGCTTAAACTGAATGAAATCAAACATCATAAATTTGGTAGAGGGAACCACCACTAGATGGTACCACCAATGGGGATTTACCGTGTCTTCAAAAGCTATACTGCCAAAAAGCAGTCCATTTGAAAAAAAAGAAAACATGAAAGTATAACGTGTTTTTCATGTAATAACATTTAAACACACCAAAAAGTTTTGATTCTGCATGTCATTTATGCAAAGCTGGTAACATAATTTAATTTACTAATCAAGTCTAATGTTATTTTTTTTGCATTTGTTGATGACGTTAAAATGATTTTAATTTACGTTTTATTTAATGTTGATTAAGCTTTTAACACATTCAACTTAACACTTAATAACAAAAGTTCTTTATTTTAGAACTAAACAGATAAGTATCGGAATATCCGGTTTTGTGAAACTAATTACACATATTCATAATAATAAATGCATTGTTCCTAAAGCAAAATGAAGTCATAGTTCTGGGACGAAAATGAAGATAAGATAAAACTGTCAGATCAGGGAATGTTTTCTTGAAATTCTCTGATGTGAAGTTAAGCAAGAATGTAAACAAGCTGATAATGATTTGTTCTTGATATATTTGTTTGATTTAAAGCTAAGAAAATGATAAAAATAGAACTGAGTTATTGAGAAACAATCTTTTATTTTTTAAAAAAAATAGCAATTGATTTTTGTTTTAGAGTTACCTCTTCTTTCTCATATTTTAAAATTAAAAATATGTTTTATAGTAGATTTATTCAAAAGATAAAAAAAAAATAAAATAAATAGAAGCATTTCCTATTTCTGTGTGAAAAATTATTTTTAACATAAAAATAGGTGCATATTATTCTTGTTATTGTTTAACAGCTTTCTTGAAAAAAAATAATAAATAGTAATAATAAACGCGATAATGACTTTTATTGAATCAAAATAAATTAAAATTGATTGAGAACTCATATCCTTACCTTTGACCAGTTAACTGTGGTAGGCGACTATACTCTTCATGGAGAACATGCAGGATTTTGTGTCCATTGGCTATTTAAATTGTAATTTTTGAGAAAAAGAAGACATATCATAAAATTTCAAGATGCATGGAATAATTTGAGGCCGAGCTGGGTTAAAACAAATAAACGAAAAGTATGAAGAATTCAAATTGATGAACAGTGTATATGTTCTCATAAAGAATTTTTTATGTGCGATGTTACTCTACAAGGGGCAAAGGCAAAATTTGATTTATATTAGGGTTCCTTCAGATATGGCTAGCCATGGGATAAATGAGTGATGTCGACCAGTTGATGATACCAATGATAGCAGCTGGCCCCAAGTTACCTAGCTATCGAGTGGTGTAAATGCCGATTGCTTGATGTTAGAGCCATGTGTTGAAATTAGAGTAATGATTCAATGCCATGCTACCTAATGAACAGTTATTTTATTGGGGTGGAAAAGGCAAGGATTCTTCTGGTAAGAGGACTGTGATCAACCCTACAGAACCTCTCTATAACTTCTGTAATGTCAAGGCAGGTAGAAAATATTTTGTCAGTAAAGAAGGAAGCAAATCATTGTATATTTAGGTCTCAGTTCAAGAATTTTGACGGTCACTAAAATACATAGATTTCCATAAAAAGGTTGGAAGGACCATCGACTTCAAGAACCCACGACCAAGCTAAATTACTTTACAGCACCATGCATAGACCCCCGTACAATACGTATTCGTAATAAAACTGGCAATTTTATAATATAAACCCAGCTTTTTCAATTCCCTTCATTAGTTAACAATCTCCCTGTATATATGTTGTTCAAATTTTCAATCGTTAATAAAATACATTTTAAAGCTCTCAATCGAGCTGAAATTTTATATACACAATTATTTTGGATGACAATATGGAAATTTAATTATAATTAATAAAAATTAATTGATTAAAACCAATTATACAAAGAATTACAGATACAGCTACTCTGGCATAATTTTTGGCGACTTGTGTCAAAACTTTAAAAAGTTTTTTCTCACGTTTTAAAGCATTCAATTGAACTGAAATTTTATATACATGATTGTTTTGGATGACTATATGATACTTTAATGATAATTAATAAAAATTAATTGCAACTTAATATTGGGATTCTGTCGTATGTATATACATATTTATATTAACTGTAATTATTTAATAAAAAGTAACTAAAATAGGATTTTTCTTTGTTGATCTAAGTAGGAATTGACTTGAACTTTTTTTTATATATATTACTTGTTTATTGAATATTTTAATAGTGACGCTTACTCTATGATTGATGAGTATACATGTTAATGCTCGATTTTCGAGACACACATAACTGCATGCTCTCAAACGGGGTGCAGCAGTTAACTGGTTAAAATAACCAATAAAATTATTATCATCATAGAAAGATTATAGAATTGCTATTATGCATAAAAGTTTGCAATAAATATTCAGTGAAAACTGAAAATATAGTAGAAAGACATTATTTAAATAGTTATTTCGAACTTTTTTTTTATAATTGTAAAACCACACAAAGTATTTATAGAGTTTACAAATACTTTGTATAACTGTAAACATACGCAGGACCGTATTTATTCAATTTCGTTCTTTTTATTAATTGCATCATAAGTAAATAAAAAAAAATATCATGAGTTATTGTAAAAAGTAATGAGAATAACGTAAATGATTTACATTTTCTTCCAAAAGACCTAAACAGAATATCTAGAAAAAATACTATCCGAATTAATTGGTTGATCATTTACTAAGGTAGCACTAAAAAGTAACCAGAGGACTATATCTAGTACGTAAAGATGATTTTAATATGACATGCCATTTAATGCATTTAAAGATAATAAACAGCATTTTTAAAATTACAAGATGTTATAAACAACATTTGATGACATTCGTGTGAATCAATCTTAAAAAATTCAGTTATTTTGTTACTTTCTATTTCTAATTCGTGCAATTACTAAATATGTTTTCACTTAAAGTTCATAGATATTAGTAAAGAATTAGCAATTTTTGTAATGCTAAACTAAGATCTTCGAGTATAATTAAAATAATTTTATAAGATTAACTTAACTTTTTTGGAAACATTTTGCTACATTGCTATAATCTATATAGAGAAATTTCTATAGGTAATATATCAGACGTGTTAAAAATAAATAAATACGTGAGAGAATTTATAATGTAAATAATATTAAACAAATAATGGTTAAACTTTTTATTTTTTAAAATATAGAATACAGAGCTTTTTTTTTCATAATATGAAGACATAGTAAATCACAAATATTTTCCCTATAAATGTACGAATATACATAAACGAATGAAAAATAATTTACTTAAATAATATAAAAACTACCATTGCACTTTAATAATATGAAACATTATTATAAATTTGATATGCTTGACTAAAACACAATTTTTGAAAATGAAAACAGCACAATAAGAAATAATAATTCAACAATAACACAGTAAGGAATATTTAAGTATTATTTAAGAGTTAAAAAAGAAATTCAGAACCATTAATTTACTAAATAATGAAATTGACGAATTATCACATACTTATATAGCTATTAAATGCAAAATATGATGATTATATTTAAATTGATTCAAACACACATTTACTGCCACTTTAAAGGAGCGAAGAAAGTTTTTCAGTATTACTATATACAGCTGCATATTTTTAAAAAATCTATTTCTCCTCTTTTTCTTAATTCCACAGGAGAAAATAACGTCTTTTAATTGGCAGTAAGAGCTGGGGTGCTTAAATCAATAAAATAACATCACAATATCGATGAATATGAAATTTCGGCATTTTTAACAGAATATGTATTTATTATGCGTGACAATAAAAGGAAAATGATATACGTTACAATGATTATACCTGTAGCAATATCCCACAAAGTTTGGATAAAAACAAACTTTTCTTCTGTACAAAGTGATTTTTCTTTAATCGTGCAGCTGCAGGTAACACATTTCTTAATTTTATCTCCCAAATTTTGATTTTTTCTTATATCAGATGAAAGCAAATCATCACACATGCAGGAGTTGTTGCTTAAAATCGATTCAAACGATTTGGTAACAATCAATTCTTGTGATTGGATGTCTTTATCCCAACACTGACACACACATTTTTTCAAAGGATTCCAGCAGGTGCGTAAATCCCTAATATTGTATTTCAAACTTATGCTTAGTAAACGAAAACAGTTGACAACCATGCATAAGAGAATGGTGAATAAAAAGTACTTCATAATCCTTTATGAGGAAAACGCATTCACTGGGTTTAAATTCAAGCAAATATTTCATACACTTGTTTAAAAACAATATTTTCAGCTCATTACTTCAGACATCAGTCGAAATTTCTCATCATGTGAACAGCAAATTGTAGATATTGTAAACAGAGTTGATATCAGTGTTTCTAAAATTGTTATCTAGAAGATTGATAACAGAACGCTCTATTTCGATTATAAAGGAATTTTGATAACGTGTTTGGTTCAAAATTATTTTATTTACTACTAAGAAAGGAGAAAACAAGTAATATAAAAAGAATTTTAAAGTTAATTCCTACCTAAGACAACAAAGAAAATTTTTATTTTAGTTACTTTTTATCGAATAATTACAATTAATACAAATATGTATATACTTATGATAGAATCACAATTTTTAGTGGCAATTAATTTTTATTGATTATCATTAAAGTATCGTATTGTCATCCAAAACAATAGTGTATATAAAATTTCAGTTCAACTGAATGATTTAAAACGTGAGAAAAAAGCTTTTAATGTTTTGACCCAAGTCTCTAAAAATGAAGCCAACGTGACAGTACTGTAATTCTTTAAATAAATAGTTTCAGTCAATTAATTTTAAATAATTACAATTAAAATATCGTATTGTCACCCAAAACAATCATGTATAGAAAATTTCAGCTCAAATGAGTGCTTCAAAATGTGAGAAAAAACCTTTTACAGTTTTGACACAAGTCACCGAAACAGTCACAATGTCACCAAAAATGTCGTCAACGTGGCTGTATCTGTAATTCTTTAAATAAATAGTTTCAGTCAATTAATTTTAAATAATTATAATTAAAATATCGTATTGTCAACCAAAGCAATCGTGTATAGAAAATTTCAGCTCAAATGAGTGCTTTAAAATGTGAGAAAAAACCTTTTACAGTTTTGACACAAGTCGCCAAAAATGATGCCAACGTAGCTGTATCTGTAATTCTTTGTATAATTAGTTTTAATCAATTAATTTTTATTAATTATGATTAAATTACCGTATTGCCATCCAAAATAATCGTGTATATAAAATTTCAGCTCGATTGAGAGCTTTAAAATGTATTTTATTAACGATTGAAAATTTGAACAACATATATACAGGGAGATTGTCAAGTAATAGTAGGAATTGAAAAATCTGCACATGTATTGGCTAAACATATAGTCTGTGTTTTACTGTGGAAAATGATACTGAAATACTTTTATAATTTGGGTGGAGTAACACATAAGATATAAGAACTTTAAGACATGAGAATGCATCTGTTTAAAGTTGAAAAACAAGACAGACACTGGGTACATTTTTTTTTAAATGAAATATAATTCAACATTAATATTACATTTTGAATAAACTATCCAAAAACGAGCAGCGTATTTTGTTATGATACTTTTATTCCTAATGAAATCAATTCATTTTTTCCAGTACAAAATATATTGCATACTTTATGTACTCCATAGTACTGTGCTGTAGTAGTTTAGGTTTAATGAAATTATTTACAGTAAAAAATGGCGCATTTATCAGCTTTTAAATTTTTAAGGATTAAATTTGGAAACTGTGTAAATGTCTTTTTTAACAATGTTAATGTCGAGGTTTGAGAGTTCGAAAGTAATTAAAAGTATCATTAATTTTTCATATTTATAAAAACTGGACACGAACTTGAACTTCACAGAGAATGTTTTTCTCCTTCTCTTCACACAATTGAAAAAAAACCCTTTTAAATACAACTACACATATGTTAGATATCTTGACGAAAGCTGTTTTCATACAACTAAAAAAATATGGCATTTCAAAGCATCATTTTTTGCCTTTTGTTTTTTGAATTTTAAATACCAATGTTGTGCATTGTTTTTATAAATGCTTCTAATAAGAGTGTAACAATTATATGGGGTAAAGGGGAAACTCTTAATTGCGTACAACTAAAAGGCTAGATTTGGCTGATCAATATTTTGGCAACCGAGTTTTTTAAAAAAAGATAATAATTCAAAGATAAAAATTGAAAGGAAAACTTTATGGAATAGGCAATTATGTCATGAATAATCTTGCATGGGATGTTCTACCATTAATTCTGATTTAAGTTGCAAACTAATTGTTAAACTTCTAGGAAAAAATTAATAGAATCTAAATAATTGAAATTAATTATTAATCGTAATCAACTTTTCTGTACAATGAATAATATAATAATAGAACATATCTTTAACAGAACATAGAACTTTTAGAACATATAATAATAGAATATATCATTTTATAATACAACACATAATTTTTTCATTTTATATTATTTTATTTATCCCTATTTTATAAATAATAATTATCATCGTGATTTTTTCAAAATCGTAATTTACATTGCTAATTTTTATCTTTGGAAAAACTTTTTCACTATAGTTTTGAGATATGTTTGAATCTCATGAAATAAATTGTCTCTCTAATTTTCGATACTCTATCTCAATATATACTCATGGACAAAAAAAAATTATTGCACCAAGAAGTCGTCATAATGAAACGAAATTCTACATACGTAATGACTGCTCTCTTGAAAATCAAAGAAAAAGGATCATTTATTTCAGAGAAAAAGGCAAAAGAACGGTGGATGTAATACCCTGTTGAACCCCCTCTAGCGCGAATGCACGATGCGATACGTTCACGCATTGAGGCATACAAGTTCTGTATGATGTCTTGAGACATTTCGTTCCATATTTGCTGTAACCTTGCCTCTAGTTCATTCAAACTCGTGGGATGCCCAAATCGCTGACCCAAATGATCCCAGATATGCTCGATTGGAGACAAATCTGGGGATTGGGCAGACCAAGGAAGGGTGGTAACAGTCCGTAGTCAGTCTTTTCACACCCCTGCCGTGTGAGGTCGAGCATTGTCTTGTTGAAAAATGGCTCCTGAGAGCCGTTGCATGAGTGGCAACACATGTGGTTGCAGGATGTCATGGACATACCGCTGGGCTGTCATGATGCCACGGTCATAACTAAGGGTGACTGTGTATTGTAGGCAAAGGAACCCCATACCATCACACCAGCTGTGGGAGTGGTTTGTCGCTGTAAAGCAAAGGTGGAATTGAGGCGTTTACCACGGGGTTTCCACACACGAACACGATTGTCATCACTGCTGAGATTGAATCTGGATTCATCGCTAAAGACGACCTGGTCCCATTCTCCTGCAGTCCAGTTTCCTCGTGCGTGGCACCACTCCAAACGGAGGCGTCGAGGGGTGGCAGTCAAGAGCAGCACGCGTAATGGGAGCTGCGATCTCAAATGTCCTTCAGCCAGGCGCCTTCGTATGGTTCGAGAAGACACAGGGACCCCTAGTGAAGATGCTACATCTGCCTGGATGGCGGCCGATGAAGCAATTGGCTGTACGCGTGCACTTCTTCCGTTGTTGTGGTCTTCTCGACGACTGGTCTGTCGAGGGCTTCCTGATCCTGATCTTCGTGTAAATGACATCTCTCGAATCCACTGGTCCCAACACCTCCTCACAACACAATCAGAGCGGCCTAATTGACAAGCTACTTGCCTAGCTAACCACCCAGCTTCCATCATGCCGATGATTCTTTCCTTCTCAAACTGCGACAGCTACTCATATTGTCTTCAAAAACGGCGTATTGGCATGTCTACCTCAGCTGTTGCTTTGTAAACGATTCAGCACACTCAAACAAGCTTTGGTTACCTGTTTTATACTCCACGGAGAACGACGTTAAACGCCCTCTACCGGCTATATGTAATGTGCAATCAAGCTGCCTTTCTAATCATTTGCATATCTTCGCGACGTGTACCTTCATGCCAAGTTTCGTTACGATCCCGCAATTATTTCTTGGGGCGCTAATTTGTTTGTCCATGAGTGTATCTTTCACCACAAGTTGTAAGGAAGAAACTAATCGTATCCTCATGTTTCCCATGGACACTTATAAAGTAACCAGTGGCTCGAAGTTTTCCTGCAGGTATGCTATTTTGAGAATATTTCGGTTCTGTGAGTTAATTTTAACAGAATAATGAGAAAGCTGAATGGATTGAAATGCCAGTAAGACCTTGTGGGTCGCATTCTAGTTCCCTCGTCCGGCCATTAGGTGCGAAAAAAATATTCAAAGTTAAACAGTATTGGATGTATAGAAAATAATAAAAAAATACAGTAATGGACTTTCTTCAGCTACGTTTGTAAAATTTAAAAGATGTTTTGTGTTTAATACATTCTAAACTTTCAAAGTTAAAATGAAGAAAACTAAACAAGTAGATTTTATGGTTAGGAGACAAATTATGATTTCCTACAGGAGAATCTTCATTAAAGATACGTATGTACAAGTGTAATAATTCTAATTTGAGAAAATTCCGTGAAAACATCCAGCTATTAAACATAATAGGCCCATATAGCGGGAAATGACTATTATAATATCTTAGATCTTAAGGTATATCCAACTACGTCCGGAACCGTGATTTTGCAAAAGCGTATAAATGGATAATATTAATAATACTTAGTGTCACTTAGATTAGAAAATCTATATAAAATTGTTTTAAGAATAGTATTACAATAAAAAATTATTAAGTACAATATTTTGACAAAAAATGAACATAGAATGACCACTTTTCAAAATATTCTGCTTTTGTGAAAAATGCTTCTATTATAATAATATTTTGCCTGTACATAGCTCAGACCTCTCTACAGAGGATTAACTAGAATTTTTGAAATATGTAACTTAGAAGTTGGTTTATCCATGTTTTACAACAACAGAGGGGAGAAATTTTAAGAAAAAAAACCGCCGATAATTATTTCAAATGGTTGTAACTCTGAAAATTATGTGAATTTTTCAAAAATCATAGTTTAGCCTCTGTACAGAGGTCTGAGCTATATACAGGCAAAATATTAATATAATAGAAGCATTTTTCACAAAAGGAGAACATTTTGAAGAAAGGTTATTCTAAGTTCATTTTTTGCCGAAATATTGTATTTAAATAATTTCTTTTGTCAAAATGTCAAAACAATTTTATGCATGTATTCTAATCTAAGTGACACTAAATATCATGAAAAGTATCCATTTATGCGCTTTTTTAAAATCACGGTTCCGAATGTAATCGGATACCTTAAGTAACTAAACGCGTTAAATGAATCAATGATCTAGAACAAGAGTTTTTACTTTTATTAAATAAGTAAATGAGAGTTATATTGACGTCCCACTATAAAACTGCACAAGGGATATTGGTGATGAACCTCGAGATATCGAGCCATGGTCAAGGACGACATCTGAGTTTGCACTCTCCCTCTCCTAACTTCCACACCACATAAACGGGTGGACGTTTGAGCAGTGACTTATTTTACATGCCTCAGCCCTTTCTACATGGGAATTCTTCACTGGTACTTGGTTCGATCCCATGATACACCAGCCACGAGTTTATGCCTTGATCACTATAGGCTACATCGGATAATTTATACTTTTATTATTAACACAGTATGAAATAATAGATAAGATTGTAAAAAAGATACTGATGCAACAGCACTATCAATGATTTCATTTTCTTTAAATTTTGAATTAGATGACATACATCAAATGGAGATAATAAACTATTCTTATTGTAGAATGGCATGTCTGATACGAGAGCAACAAGCCATTTTGAAAACACGAAGAATCCTTAGAAAAATAGTGTACAGTAAGACCCCGCTTAACGCGGGGGATACGTTCCATCAAAATAGAGCGTAATGCGAAACAGCGCTAAACGAGGCTATCTTAACATATTATGGAGGCTATCTAACATATAATGGAGTTAGGGGAAGATGGATAGAAAATTGGTTAGGTATTAAATTTAATAATTATGTTTTTTTTTAATAAAAATAATACCAAACTTTTATTTCTTACAAGAATAAAAACAATATAAACGAATATATACATATAAAAACAAATGAAATTCTAAGTCAGTCATATCATTCAGTCTATTCTGTCTTTCCAATTTTCTGCCTTTTTGTCAAGAAGGCATCTTGTTGAAGTTGCCAAATTCAATGCAGCACTAATTTGAGATTGACGTTCACCAGAATCTAATCTTCTAATCACTTGCATTTTAGTTTCCAGTGAAATGCTTTTTATGGTTGCTTTCTTTTCTTGTTTTTCATATCACCCATGGTAAAAACTAAAGATCCTAATATTTGTCTCTGTATTAATCGTTATAGTATTATATAAATTTATACTTCAAATGCAACAAATGTTTCAAATGATAAAAATGCGTCCGTACAGCACCGCACCAAACAAAAAACACAACTACACTGTTGCGGATATGTTATGTACATATTTTGAAACCTACAATTTCGAGGAATCCCCGTAGTGCTGCGAGCAATTTCGGGGAATCCCAGGGTTGAAATAAAAGAGCGTTAAACCGAAACAGCGCTAAACGAAACAGCGTTAAGCGGGGTCTTATTGTACTTATTGAAGAATGGCCAGATACAACGATTTTATGTGTGAATGTTTTCCTATGAATCATTTTGTTCTTTTGTCATTCAGTTAAAAACTTGTATCTTTTTTCCTTAATGTACATGTATTGCACAAATACTGGTGTACTATTTAGATTCTTCTGAATACATTAATTTTAAATGCACAAAAGTATGAAACCGTGTTTTAATGAACTCATCAGTCAAGTATTGCAAAATATCTTAACATGTTATGATTTATTACAAATTTTGGACTTTTTTTAAACTTTTTAAAAAAAAGAAATTTTATAAATAACTAAAAGGAATGGTCACATTTTCGAAAATTTTAATAGCTATTTCATTGTGCAACGTAATTTTCCTCGCTATTCTAAACTTTTTTGTTGTTTTTTTTTTTAAATTTTAAACCATACCCTAAAATGTTTTAAAAAATACGTCTAAAAAACATTCAGCCCTTCGCTTATATGAATGATTTCGAAATAGGTGATTTGACATGTAGGAAAATGCATTCAAATTTCCTTGCATTTTTACAAATAATGCATTTCTTTGTAGATTATCCTCTTACTATACCTTTTGAATATACGGAAGAAGAGATAATTAAATTTTTTTAAAAAAATTTTGCCATAAAAACAAAAATAACAACGGGTTTTGAAAAAATTTAACAAAAAATTCCATACAAATTAGTTTTTCCTTTTCAAAATCAAATACCTCTGTATCATCTGTTCATTGTATAATTTCATTGCTATGTGAAATGAAGTATATTTATGAGATTTATATAAAAAAACCTTTTTTTGCGAATTATTATATATTTGTTTTATTCATTTATGGATATTGTCTTTCCTTTTTATGTGCAGAGAACAAAGATAAATTATTTTTTCGTTAATGTGAGGGAAAGGAAGATATTATTTTAATAATAACTCAATAATGCATGTATTTTCAGCTGTGATTACTTAATGCTAAAAATTGCAGTCAAAACTCGGATACATTCAGTTACAAGGATATTGGGTTACTTTCATTAGTATACAACGTTATAGTAAATATACCATTGAGTTATAATCAATTTATTTAAGGTTTAGAAACATTATAAATGAATAAGCATTTTTTGACTGTAAAATTCAAATGAATAATCTTTATATATACGAGAAATGTTTAAAATTTAAAGCATTTCCTTGTAAATTTTTATTGAAAATGCTTTTTGACTTACATTTTTACTTATAACTTTCCGTATACATTTGTATTAAAATTTTCTCTCAATTTAAAGCTTTTCTAAGTAAATTTCTACATTAAACTTCTTAATAAATCTTTGCCTAATACTCTTTAATGTAAATTTAGATATATATGATATTTTTATATAAATATCTGTTTAAAAAAATTTTTTCTGTATAAATTTCCATATAAAAATCTCCTTTCAAATTTCAAATGAAAGACGAAAAAGAGCTTTTATATAACTCTTTCCAAAGAGTTAGTTTCGACTTTGTTTCTGACTGCATTAAAATAATAAAAAAAAGTGAATAAAACGAGTTGAGTGAAATAGTGGTTGAAAGTTACACCAGTCATGGTCATGGATGATCAAGTCATCCAAGCATGTAAACGGGTTAAATATTTATCTCCAAGGTTCAAGAATGAAGTGAAGATTGATATGAGTTTAGAGAGATTTCATCAAGTAATATAAATTACGTAAGGCAGACTTAGACTTTCCTCGAAACAAATAAGCAAGCAATAAAAGACTCAAGGTTAGAAATATCTTAATAACTAACGAAACATTTAAATATATAATATTTTCTTCTCATCAAAATATTTTTGTGAATTTTCTCAGGTAACTTATCACCCAATGCATAAAATCTCATTAATTTATCACATTTAAAAAAATTTAATAAAAGCATTAAAGCTTAAAACAAGAGGAATAAAATCATTTTGAATTTAAATTGTAAAATCCCCATCTTTACACTTATTTGCTGGTAATAACAATAATGTATTTAGACTTTAAAATAACGCAACATTTGAAAAGTAAATAAAAAGCTATAATCATATTTAATAAATTTCTGCATTCTTTTTATTAATAGTGATTATGAATAAAATTTTATTAGACTCTATTTTTTTTTCTAAAACTATCCTCTAGTGTTACAAAAATTATATTTTAAAAAATACATTCTCTTGAGATTTTACAATGAACTGTAAAATAAGAATTCATAGACAAGTAAACGATACTGACTCACTTGCATACATGCGTACTTAGTTAATAGTGGGTAAATTTAACTCTATACTAATTATTAAATTTTCAATTAAGAAATTCCATATTTTCACAATGAAGAAATCCTTCATACATAGGAATGCTTTCATGTGATCTGATTTGTTGTTAATCAGAGGTTATTTTAATTTCGTCCATATTGTGTCAAAACTCAATTTATAAAAATTTATTTCACGTAATGTACTATGCAACGTAGAAAAAATTTCTCTCGTAAAATGTCATATTTACAGAATCAACTTAATAACACACATTTTTTTTTTCAGGTTGAAGTAACACTTATCGTTATTTTCTGTTGAATTTATTCTAGATAGATATTAAGCTAGTACACATGTACTGATAATGTATGATTTATCACAATCTTAATATATATTATTAGTTAAAAATAATGACTGTTACCGAAAACAATACCTTGTTTTATTCCAATATATTCAATAAGTTTCACTATCACTTAATGTAATAAAAATAATGTAAATCGAAAATGATTTATAATTACTATAAAAAAATTTAACTTTAGAAAGTTTCGTAAAACAATTCTTATTTTATTTGATGATTTACGAACAAAATTTTGAAAATTGTAATACTTATGCAAATAAATAATATCAAAAGATTGAAACTAAAATATGTAATTAAGTTTAATGAAAGACTTTCTTAAGAATTCTTTTTTTTATTTAAGAAAAAAAAAAATGTGCTTCAAAAATTTATAGCATTCGGACTTCTATAATAATCCGGAATTTAATTTTGATTTCTTTTTAATGTAAATAAAACAACTATTTTTCTAATTGCTTTTATATTCATTTCTTATTCTTACCACATGTCCTGAAATATATGGCTTCGTTACTATCCGTAGAGGAATTTATTTAAAGAAAAATAAGGTGGAAAAAGAAAAGCCTACCAATACACTTTGCGAAATTTATAAACAACTGCTTGAGAACCAATCGCTTTTTTTGCCATGATCTGATAATTCGTCCGTAAGAGTAATCTGAAGTTTACAGTTTCGTTCTAGCTGCTATTTATCGAATATTCTTCTTCACAAAGTTCGGCTTGCTCCTTTGTGGAGAAGGATTTTTAAGAATGGATGAAGAGAAAGACGAAAACGGAAAATTAAATTCTCATCTGCCTGTAGAAACGAAGGTCGAATCGTTAGTACACATCAAACCGGATGATTCGACGGGAACGACACTGCGTGACGTCACATCGTTACATCACAATCCCGATTCAAGCAGCTGTGTTTCAAAGAAAATTGATGAACGTAGATTTCAGTGATCCGCTTAATTCTCGACAGTTAGATTCGGTTATTCAGTATACTAGCAAGATCAGAGCATTTATTGGACTTACAGATCCAGAAGAGGATAGTCGTTCACCTGTGTCATCTCTAGAACATGAATCGGGGAATGATACACCTATAGATGCTAATGATGAAAAGAAAAACAATGATGACGATGTCAGTGAAAATTTACAAGAGTTAGAGAAAAACGCGAGAGATAAAAATACTGAATCTGATCCACTTCATTCGAGTGAAATAGAGAACGATAATTTAGGTGATGTTAATAATAAGAATAATGTTGATTTAATTGATCAAAATGTAGAAGAATTAGTTCAAAATGATGATGAAAGTAGTAACAAGTCTGACTCGGATCCTTTAAGTGAAATACCAAGCAAATTAGTTGATTCTAATGATAATGAAGAGCATCATTTTGATGTTAAATTAGAAGAATTAGAAAAAAGTGATGATGACAGTAATGAAGAATTTATAAAAACAACGAATGAAGCTGCTGATTCAAACAATCATTCTCAGTTGAAAGAAACTAATGATGATATTAATTTAATAACAACTACTGACGAAAGTACTGTGCCTTCACCAGAATCAAACATTGATTTCACAATTCCGCACTTACTCCCGAATAAATATAATACTGAAATAGAACTACACGATTCATTAACTTCGTTCGATGAAGAAAACGCAATACCAGCGCAGAAAACTCAAAACGCAATACTCTCTAAAAATACCGAGAATACGATTGTGAAGGACTCTGAGATCAATCTTAATGAAGAAGAGTCATTATTAGAAGAAGTTAATGAAAAGAAAGCAGCGGATAATTTAGATGAGAGTCTTCCTGTGTGTGATTCAAATGAAGATAAAGAAAATCTACTTCAATTAAATGAGAATTTAGGTAATCAGATAGATTCAAAAATGTTAACTGATAGCCCAGACGACAATATTAAAGCTCAATTGCTTGAAAATGGGCAAAGTTCTAAGGAAGGTCAAATTTTAAATGACCCAAAGCTTATTATGACGGATGAGTTAAACAACATTGCTAAGAACTTGGATACAGATGGATTAGAACAAAGAGCAAGTGTAAAAGAATCCCTCGCAAAAACTGAAGAAAGCATAAGTTTGAAGGCGGATGATTTAGGTGCAAATAAAGATTGTACAAGTGAGATTATACAAAATGGAGAGGCAGCAGAAAGCTTTCCCAATGAACCCAATACAGGGACAGATCAACAAAATGGCACAGCCTTACCAGATGAAACAAAACCAGCTCCACGTATGGAAGATATTAGAAGACTGAGTGTCGAAATTGTAAATAAAGTACTGGATAATGCTGGAAATCAGTTAAGGGATATACTGAATGACAAAAGAAATTCAAAGACAAGTGAGATCTTAGAGGGGAAGGATAATTTGAATAAAACTGGAGATGCTGATTGTCATGTATCAATCAAACAACCCAAAGGCAAAAACAATGAAGTGCAGTTAAAAGAAATTCTAGCAAAAACTTACGATTTCAACGACTTTCAAAAGAAAATAGAACAAGAAATGATTAAGCATGATCCTCGTTACGATTTGGATCCTGATACTGTTTGTGGAATGGGATGTTTTAAGCCACAATGGATTCAGAAATATGCAACGGCTAGAGTATACTTAGTTCTGTACTCGATCATTGGAATTTTCAGTGGATCCTATTACACCTACCTCATTGGCTCCATGTCTACATTAGAAAAACGATTTGCTTTCAAAAGCAAAACTAGTGGATTAATAATGATGCTGGATGAAATAACACCTCTGTTCTTAGGAATAATTGTCGGTTACTTTGGAGGTAAAACTCATCGACCAAGAATGGTAGGATTTGGAATGACGTTGTCTTCTATCTGTTGTTTTGTATCAGCCCTTCCGTATTTCATATATGGGCCAGGAACTCATTTGACTTTTTCAAATGTTCAAAACTCAACAAAAGGAATTGAACTCTGCGACATGGAAATAAAAGAAGAAAACTGTGATTCTGATGATAGGCCACCAACTTTGGCAGCAATTCTATTTTTAATGTGTGGGAGTTTCTTAAAAGGATTTGGTAATTTAGCATATTATGCTGTTGGATTAGCATATATGGATGATAATGCGAAAAAGAAAAATACACCGATATATTTTGGTAAGTAAGAATCCTTTATTATTTCTTTATTTCCATTGTACATGTATATCATAATTGTAAAATGGAAGTTATTTATTAAAGTTAAAATTGACAGAATCTTTAAATTTTTAGTATATTAATATTCAGTATTAAATTTCAGTATTTTAATAATTAGTACATTTACTTAGAAAAGCATACAATAGTATTTAAAAAACATTTTTCAGATAAGCATTGTATACTTAACGTGGACGAAAATAATGTATGCGAAAGTGTTTTTAATATAATTAGTGATATTTAAATAATATAATTTACAGTTTTATAAGAATTATTTAGCATATTCTGTATATATAATCGCTTATCTATTCTGAAGTTACTATGACTAAAAATGTGTACAAAGAGTCACAAATGAAGAAATGTATTACATGATACTTTGCATCAATTAAATTCTCATAACAACCAAACTAACTTTTAAAAGAGGAATGTGGCACCTAATTGTTAAGTAATTTTTTCCCTAAAAATTGTAGAGACATAGTGTTAATTGCTGTTATGTTTATCTATATTATTTCAGAGAATAACAGCAACAATTAATTCAAAATGATGTTATTAAAATGCATGTGTAATAAGAATGTCGCTTAATATAATATGATGTTTGTAGAAAATAATAAGTTTAAAAATATCTATACTCACAGCAAAAAAAATTTATGAATCACTGAAATGCAATTAACATAACTTACTGTTTAATAGACAGAATTCTTTCATATAGTGGGAGATCTATATTACTTTTTGTTGTAATCTGGAACTCAAAATTTAAAAGAAAAAACACAAAAAAATAAAAGGTATAAGACAACTTGTATATCGTGTAACAGATACAAATTTACAGTAGTTCATAACTATCTGAAAAACCATTAAGTTTTGATGTTAGTCTCGTATACATCTGATAAAACACCCGAAGGAATTAAAATCTGATATGAAAATGACAGATCTGCTATAAAGTGTCTTAAAAATAAGTTTCAATAAAAGGAATGAAAAAAATTCTAAGCATGATATGACATTTGATAGACTGAAATAGAAACCCCGAACACATTTTATCTAATTTAGAATGAGTCCAATATGATTTTGTGAATAATAATAATTTAAAACGGTAATTTTCTTACACTTAAATTTTTATTTTTGTAGCAGGTTGATTTTCTAAATTTAAAAAATTTCATTTGAACAAATGTTATAAAGAATCTAATATATCTCTCGAGATTGATAATTTGCTATAGAAAAAGTACATGAAAAATTATTATATTAGCAGTTGCTATTTTTGCTGTCTATTTAATCAATTTTATTTCAATAAATATATATAAAATTTTATCCCCATCAAATTATTTGGCATTTAGAAGCTATTTCCTTTTAATTGATGTAATTAAGAACTAAATATAATTCAGCTAAATAAATAAAATGAAATAAAGGAATGTCATCAATCATTGCTTGCATATGTCATGCCCTATTGTATGAAATACTGATTCAGTTAAAATATTTTTCTTATGTATATATATCTATATATTGTAATCATCAAATGATGCAAAATAACAACCAGTAATATACATTTTAAATACAAATTTAATTCCTTAAAATTTTACAATTTTACAATTTTTGATAACTTTTATTTTTTTGCAACATATTTATTCTAACTGAAGATGACTTTTTTTTTAAAAAAAATATTTTTAGTGACAAGTAAATAATAAGAGTTTCTTCATAAAATTATTTTTATTCTCTCATTTAACCAGTTTAGAAAGAAAATTTTAAATTTAAACGAATTAAATACATAAATTTTAATTTCCCAAACCTCATATTTTTCAAAATAAATTTTATGTTCCACAATTTCTAATTTAACTGAAATATTAAGATTGTATTTAATACTCAATTTACATTAAAAGAAATTGATTCTTGAATATAATACGAATTAGGATTCTGTAACATTTTTATGTTTAAAATTAGGCATCTAATAATTTTACTCTTTTACATCAATGAAATAGTTTGCACAAATAAAAACAAATACTTTTCACTTATTTAATATCTTTCCATTTTTTCGTAACTAAATCCATCTTTATAAATTATATTTTATATACACTTTCATTTAATAAGGATTTAAAAAATCTGCATTTTAAAACTTTCATACATTAAATTTTTTATTCATCATAAAAATCAATTTAAATTGAAGACAATTTTAAAGAGATTTGATAACTATATTTAAAAAATTAAAATATTCTCTTTTAAAATTATAAGATTATTTTAGTATTGTTGTGTACTAATTTAATTATTGTAACTTAAATAACCTTAAATTGCTTTACATTTAACATTTTTTTCACTTCATATGTTAATGTCTTATTTCATTTAGAAAATACTAAAATAAATAATTTCAATAAAATAAAACTTTTAAATAATGGTATTTCCATAACTTGATTTTCTTATGAATAAAAGTATAATGAGCATTAAAATATTTATTAAGTTTCAAAGTAATAGCAAACATAATTACAAAAATATAGTTCATACAACATTTTATGAATAACATGTAATGTGTAACATTCATTAAATGAGTAACAGTTGGGCATATTTAGTTTCAGATTCATAAAGGATCAAAGAAATTATTGAAAAATTCTGTAATGCTAAGAAAAACGATATTAGATATTTTAAGAAACATAGTTTATAAATCGATATTTTATGTTTAACTTATTCATTCATATTACAATTTTCATGTAACTCTCCAAATATTTATTATAAAAATCATTGCCACTGAATTAGATTTTGTTTCATTAATAGATTTATATTATTATTTTTGTTCTTGTATAATCAATTCCAATAAATCAGTTTGTTAATAATCTAAAGTTTAAAAACTATTAAAAGAATATTTGGAATGAAAAAGGATACTAATATTTTCAAGTAAACACTCTATGAACTTATAATTTGAGTTAATTTACTGTGTTTTACATAAAAATTATTATTATTTACAAAAGAAGTCTACTTTCTGCGTGATGTGTACATTCCATTGTAAAAAAAAATTATGAAAAGAAAAATAGATTATCTGTTTTTCACTGAATTGTGGTTAACGTAATGATCAATTTTTTTAATAATCACTAAACGAGTTATCGTTAAAGTTAATGTTTTATAATATGCTGAAAAGGGGTTTGAAGCGACACACCCCCCTCCCCTACATTTTTTTTTTAAAAAACCTTCCAATTCCTTCACAATTTAAAAAATTATACAAAAAAAAAAGTACTAAATATTTGTAGTAGATAAAAACAAAATGAAAAAGTTCATTTTCTGCGATGTAAAAGCCTTACATGTAAGTATTAACTTGCAATAGATAAAAATATATAATGATCCCACAATTTTTGAATGAATTGTTTTTTAATATTGGCTAGAGCAATTTAGGATCATTAATTTTTGATTATGATGCGTATATTTTTATCAGAGGCAACATCAAAGCTGAATAGGCCCTTCAGGACTTACGTTTTTTATGTAGGAAAGAAATAAAGGCTTCGAGGCTTCTGAGTAATGTGTCCATGAGTTTTATTTTTTCAGTGAATATGGATGACATACCCTCAGGATACCCTCAGATCTTTTCTCTTTTTCTGCATTCTCCATAGCATTTCATGCTTCTATTTTTTCTAATATTTAAAGTTTTGTCTAATTCACATGACTTTTACCTGTAATTTAACGGGTATTTTGCACAGCTTAGCCAAATATAATTCTTGCGCCTCTGAAATCTACCAACTTGGGTAAATAGAAAAAAAAACTCCAATTGTAAATATATGAGACACATTCAAATGAAGGCATAGATATTTAAGTAATCATAGCATCAAACTTCAGGGATATTTCTTTTGAGCCGCGTTTTGAAATACTGATTTCAGTAACTTCAGGTGGCTACGGTTGCCTTGTGGTCATGGTTACAAACTGAGCTCATGTCCTGAGATAGAGTCCTAGAGCTGCTGAAGATCTACCGTGTAGAGGGAATGTTGGATCCGTTCAATTTCTGTTGAGGATAAAATTCTTGATGTTGGAGTGGTGTAAAAGTCAGATGAGTAGGGTTTAATTCAGATATGTCGTTTTTGTCGCTTATCTGTGTTTAAGAATTACATAGTCCGTCACCAATAGCCTTAGTTTTGCTTTTTAGTGCAATATTTATAAGCACTCACGTACCCACGAACCGCAATCGTGTAGAGAAGATGGTTCGTTTTAAATCGGCCGAGGCTCGAAATCCTCATGCTGGGGTAAAATGTATGTAAAGTCAGTGAGGGAATCTTAACGTCGCACTATACAGCTACTCGAGGGCTTTTGACGACGGACCTCGTAATTTTGAGCCATGGTCAAGTGACGAGGACGACACTTGAGCTGCCACCCCCTCTCCTAACTTCCACCCCACCCCAAAGGAGGACGCTTGAGTATCGACAGATTTAATGCGATCGCTACCATACACGACGAGTCTTCGGGTCGAACTCCTGACGTGTCGGCCACGAGTCCGTTTCCTTAACCACAAGGCTACCACGGACATCGTGTATGTAGAGAGTGAGATACTAGTTTAAGTTTTAAACTGAGTGGTTAGAGTTAGCGGACATTTTTGCGTAGGACAAAAAAAAATACTGGAAGCTTTCAATACTACAAACAACGATAAAATATTTTTATAATAATTTTAATAATGATTTTTTTTAAAAAAAAATCATGCTAAGTTGATAATTTGTAGTACTTCAAAAGTAAATTTATTTTTCATAAATGTGTTCATCCTCTCTATGTCAACTGTCTAAATTTAATTATATATAAAAAAAAGTATGAATTTGTTGATGAAGCAATTTTTTGAACTCAATTAGATACGACCTTATAAAGGAAACCTAAATAAAAAATAATTTCGAGTGACTCAAAAGGAAGCCGCAAGCTCTAAAACTAAAAAGTTAATTACTATAGTGATAACCGAGAGCAAGATACATTTGTCTAAATAAAAAATATAATCATAAAAGAAACGAATATGTCTACCTTTTTATCTTCTGTCGTTGTTATTAATCTACAGACATAAATTTTTAAAATGTTTTCTTCAAAAGATATTTATATGGAGCGAGATAACAGTTCGAAAATAAAACTCCGTCCAAAAAAAGAAGATCCAGTACAAACACTCAAAATGTTTTGAAATCATGTGCTGTAAGTGATATTGAAACTAATTGGATTTCATAGTAATGTTAGGTATAAATAATCAGTCTACATTGCAAAAATTTAGCAATTTTTATTCAATAAAATATTTTAGTATACTAATATCTTATTAAACAGCACTTAATAAGTGCGAAATTCGTATAGAATCCTAACAAACAATAATAAAGATAACTTGGTGACATTGTAATCTTTAAATCATAGCCAAGAAGGCTCTAAAATAATAAAATCCTAAGCAGCAATCATACGAAAATCTAACAGTTTTAAGGAGACATGGTACGATTTACACTAAAATTTTTAATTATAGGATTTTCAAAAATTTTTTGGTTGCCTACAATGTGCGTATACTATGTAAAAAAGATTTTATGCTCAAAATTTCATAAAAAGCTAACCATTTAATTTTTTAAGGAAAAAACTAAAAACTTGTGAAGTGATTTTAAAATGCTACTCCTACAAAAATTTACGTACACGCATGAAATTTGATTTAAAAGTACGTCAAACTACGTATAACAAAAGTTGGTATGGGGTTTGCATTAACGTGATTGGTATTCATACAATACTTCTTTTTATGAATGCTTATTGAAAATTCCTTAAAAAATGTATAAATTCTGAGTTCAATTATTTTTTAAAAAACAAGTGTTCATTTGATTCAAAAATGAATACCAACTTTTGTTACATGTATTATTAGCAATAGGTAAAAAAAATTCAAAGCATCAGGCACAATAGAAAAAATGCCTTAGCATTTTAAATGAAGACAATCTAGTTATTTTATCTTTCTTAGATAAGTCCGTTTAAAGTTTTGATTTGCCTTAGGAATGTGAATAAAAACCAAAATAAAAGCTATAATAAATCTGCGTTTTTTAAGTTTAGAGCTTTCAAATTTTGTGTGAGGTTAAAGTAATATATATAAAGAATAATCTAGGCTAAAAAAGTTAGATCTGATTTTTTGATCGGTTTTTGTCAATTAAATCATACTGTGTCCCCTTAAATAAATTCACTGAAATTTTAATAAAAAATAATTAAAATCAACCTTTATATATATAGAATCGCAAAACTTTTCATTACAATTACAATTTCAACATCCTCCCCAATCTACCTTCAGATGACTTTAAATAAAAGAACCAAATATATTTAAATATACCACGGCTTCTTTACAAAGCGAGGCTCTCAAATCAATGAAACTATTAATAAAATTGATTTCCCTTGAGATTAGTTTAAAAATACTTTCAAAACCCACTACAATGTGTTAAATTAAATTCGAATTTTAACTCATAACTTTGGGAAATCAACATGGAAAAGAAACTGTAGAATTCCTTCCACTGCAGGTTTAAAAAATAACTACAGAAAATATTTAAAAATACATCCAACTCTTTTTTTACACGGTAGATACGCTCCTTAGAAAACCGTGCAAAAAATGGCGTAAAAAATTCATGCAACACATGGTAAATTTGGGGATATGTTCCATAATTTTAAAAAAAAATTGTGTAAGATGAAAATTTTTTAAATATTTTCCTAAAAAAACCATGCAAAAAAAAGTAATAATAAAATCCACGTTACATATTTATAAAACAAAATTACCTCATTCTTGTTTAAATAAATAAACTAAAATCAGTGTACATTGAGATTTAATTTATGAGTACAACATATAAAAATTTAAATAGAAATTAGGAATAAAAAACCACTCTGACTAAAACTATCCATCGCTACTTTATAACAAGAGTGCACGTTTATTACGAACTGGATCAAAAATGCTTTCATCAGTAAACGTATCAAATATGTCAAGAACAACTGTCGATTTTGATTCAAATGAAGAACTTCGTCCGTTATTAACGGCCTCTGTTGGTTTTTCGTTTGTTGCAAAGTCTTACTAGTGACTGTCTTTTTGGTTTCACTTGATATCCTACTACACAAGATTACGTAGAAATTTTAATGCAGGCTCTCTCTCTATGTCAGGATCATGAGTAGTAAAATGTTGTTTCATTCTTGTACCAAATTTCAAGCCCTTGCGAATTAAATCATCTGTAATAGCTGAACTTCACCTTCGACTTTTTTATTTCGTCACTTAAAAGTGCAATTTCGATTGATTTTTTTCTTGGCAACATAAAGTAAGAGATAAGTTTTGTCGGGTGGTCAGTTGCTTATAAATGTCACAAAAACCAGATATACATGAATGAAGCTCTTTTTGGAATTTTATACTTCTTTCTTAATTGTTAACTATTTTAAGAAAATGCTTTTCCAATTTGTTGGAAAGCTGGATCCTTGCATATTTTTATCTGCTCTTAAAGAATCCGGTTCTTCTTGTCCTTCATAATCTATCAAATTATTGATAATGTCACTGTCATTGAAAGTTTTGTCTTGAATCAAGAGCGAGCTGCTGGAGCGTTGAGAGAAAGCAACTGAATGCGCATTGTCGGGGAGACTGTTTATAACAAATGAACAGAGCGTCTTGAAGTGTCTACATTTCAGTGGCGTTACGTATACCCCCGCATCACCGAGGAGGGAGGACTCTAGGGGCCCAAGGTCTGACTAATGCTAAGTATATGTATTTACTTAATTTATAAAATATTAAAGGCAAACCTGACTTTCAGACGGGGTCCTAACATTTTCCGTTACACCGCAGACAAATAGATAGAAAACATTACAGTGGAGCCAAAACTATTGAGTTCTGCCAGGAAAGGGGTGGGCAGGACTCTAGAGGCCCAAGGCTTGACTAAAGCTAAATACTTATTTACCCAATTTATAAAATATGAAAGGGGAAACCTGACTTTCCGGGGGGGTCCCATATCTTCCGCTACGCCACTGGTAAATAGATATGAAACATTACAGTGGCGCCAAAGCCATTGAAATTCATACACCGTATAAAAAGATCGCACATAAAAAATCGCTCAAAAATAAAATCGCATAAAAAAACTACACTAAAACAGGTTCTACTGTATATATATCTTGTTGAAATGTTTAACCGTTAATAAAATACTTTCTATTCATCCATTCAACTTCAAATACATTTTTTAAAACTTGTAGTGGATGACACTTGATGTTAAGACAGTTTTTTCAAATATTAATTCATGAACTAAGCATTATTTTTTAATTTTAATTTTGTTTGCGTTATATATTTCTGTCTAAATTACAACTGGCTACAACAGATCGCACCATTATGTTTTTACAACGATGTAGGAATTGACTTAATTTTTTTTTACAGTACTAGTTTTTCAAGAAAGACAATACTTAATTACAATTTTTTCTTTTTTTGTAGACATAGGAAGATAAGCATTTATTTGCAGGCATGAAATATATTTAATACTAATTTACTATTACTTTCTAAATATATATTATACTAATTACTCTATAATGATGATTATGTTAGGGTAGTATTCAAAAATTGAGTAAAATGTTAAAGTAATATTAAAGTTATAAATTTCTGGAGATTTCCTCTCGATTTGCAATGTAGAGCATATCAATGACAAATATAAATCAAATTCATAATAGCCTTTCTTAACGGGAATTGTTAAATAATCATTCCTGATAAATTCAAAGTTATGAGCTCCGTGAATGATGTTTTGAGAGCATGGAAATAGACAGCTCTCAATAAACTCATGAATTTTTTAATAATAAGGGTAATCACGTGATGATATGCAATACAAGCGACATCTAGATCTTTTCCTCTGTGTGTAGCAAGCATCACAAGTATCCCAGTTTTTTTATTCATTGATATTAAAAAACACTTGTGAGAAAGGACGTTTTCCACAGATGTTATTCTGCTTAATGCCGACAAGATATCAAATCAAGGTTTCAAACATGGATTTTTTCAGCAGATGCAATTATGTGATTGATGGGTTTTGTGACAGGTGACTTAGAATTCTGATATTGAGGATTTTTAAAAAGCATGATGAATTTATGAGGCATAAAGGTAGTCATTTTATAATATTTGTCTTTTTTGCAGTGTAATTTGATCCCCCTTTTTTATCTATTTATCTATATACGCACACACATATATACTATACTGTTCGAATTAGATGGGACAAGAATTTTTTTCTTGTCTCAGTTGGTATGTGATTATCAGTGATGTCCCGAACCCCATCAAATCGGTTCTATCTGCATAGAGATAATGTGATTGATCATCATTAACTATAATTTACTCGTTTGATTGGTTTTGGTGTATCAATTGGCCAGCTGTGAGCCTTTCGGTTTGGCAGCTGGTGGTTGTGAATTTGCGTTTCTTTTAACACGGGTTACTTCTACTTGTTCTGAGATGAATATTACTTTAAGGAAGTGTTTTAAAATAATCATTTTTAACGAACACACTGTGAGAGATATAGCTACGGTAATTAGTAAAGGCAACTCAAGTGTTTCAAGAATTTTAAGGACATTTCAAGATTCCGGAACATCCTCTATAAAAAGAAAAGGAAAATGTGGGCTCAGACGGAAAACTACTCCAAGTAGTAAAATTCTAAAAAGAAATAGCAATATAAGTCCAAAAAGATAGGTAAAGAATTTCGAAGGGTTTATTGGATTTTGGTATTGAAGTGAAGTATACGAAAAACGTTTCTGGAAGTTAGTGGTAAGGCAACAAGACATAGGAATAAGCAATTTCTAGTTCCGAAAAAGGTGAAAAAGGTTTGACATTGGCCAAAAAATATCGATCCTGGACCGTTAACGACTCGAAGATGGTGATTTACTGCGAAGAAACACATTTGTTTGTGTAAGGATGCAAATTAGGGGTAGTTAGACGAAGTGAAGATGAAACTCTGCCACCAGAGAGAGAGAGAGATCATACCCTACAGACTGTGTAAAACATCCTAATAAAGAAATGTTTTGGGGTTTTTTTCAGAACAAATGACACTAAAAGCTTAGTTCCTCTTAAGGTATCCAACTACGTTCGGAAGCGTGATTTTGCAAAAGCGTATAAATGGATAATATTTATGATATTTAGTGTCGCTTAAATTACAAAATGTATATAAAATGGTTTTAAGAATAGTATTACAGTAAAAGATTATTTAAGTACAATATTTTGACAAAAAATGAACGTAAAATGACCCATTTTCAAAATATTCTCCTTTTGTGAAAAATGCTTCTATTATAATAATATTTCGACTGTATATAGCTCAGACCTCTGTACAGAGGCTCAACTAGAATTTTTGAAATATATAACTTAGAAGTGGGTTTATCCATGTTTTACGACACAACAGAGGGGAGACATTTTAAGAAAAAACCGCCCATAATTATTTCAATGAGTTGTAACTCTGAAAATAACATGAATTTTTCAAAAATCATAGTTGAGCCTCTGTACAGAGGTCTGAGCTATATACAGACAAAATATTATTATAATAGAAGCATTTTTCACAAAAGGAGAACATTTTGAAAAAAGGTTATTCTAAGTTAATTTGTAGCCGAAATATTGCATTTAAATAATTTTTTTTTGTCAAAATGTCCTTAAAACAACTTTATTCATGTATTCTAATCTAAGTGACACTAAATATCATGAAAATTATCCATTTGTGAGCCTTTTTAAAACACGATTCCGAACGTAGTCAAGCCATGATGAATTCTGTCGAATACATATAAATATCCAGCAGTAGAATTATTATATTCATGGAAGCATTTCATGGAACATTTCAACATGACTTGGTTTCTTGTCACAATCCGAAATTGGTCTTGACTCTTATACGGGAAAATAAAAGAAAAGTGCTTAATTGGCTTGCTAATTCACCAGACCTAAATCCTATTAAGGATGAATGGCATATACTGAAAAATTGTTTAGCTTAGAGGAGTTCAACGGCTACAGAACAAATGATAAAAATTGCTATACAAGAGTGGCTCTACGACGATAAAGTTAAGAACACGTGCGCTTCACTAGTAAAGTCAGTACCAAGAAGAGTTGGTGGTCATTTCTGCTACATATTTCGTACTAATATGGAGGTTTTTCTGTCTACTGAAGGTATGTAATGATTAAAAGCTAAAGTTTTAGAAAAAAATCGTTTTCTTACCATTTGTCTCAATCAATTTGAATAGTATAGTATATATATAGAAGAAAAGTGACTCACACACACTTAAACATAGCGAGACAGTTTTGAAATTTGGCTGGAAATTAGGCCTTTTAAGGTATCCGACTACGTACTACTACGGAACCGTGATTTTGCAACAGTGTATAAATGGATAAAATTTATGATATTTAGTGCCACTTAGATTACAAAATGTATATAAAAGTGTTTTAAGAATAGTATTACAATAAAAAATTATTTAAGTACAATACTTTGACAAAAAATGAACGTAAAATGACCCATTTTAAAAACATTCTTCTTTTGTGAAAAATGCTTCTATTATAATAATATTTCGACTGTATATAGCTCAGACCTCTATACAGAGTCTCAACTAGAATTTTTGAAATATATACCCTTAGAAGTGGCCTTTTCCATGTTTTACGACACAACAGAGGGGAGACATTTTAAGAAAAAAACGCCTATAAATATTTCAATGGGTTGTAACTCTGAAAATAATGTGAATTCTTCAAACTCATAGTTGAGCCTCTGTGCAGAGTTCTAAGCTACATACAGGCAAATATTATTATAATAGAAACATTTTTCACAAAAGGAGAATATTTTGAAAAAAGTTTATTCTACGTTAATTTTTGCCGAAATATTGTATTTAAATTATTTTCTTGCCAAAATGTTCTTAATACAATTTTATACAAGTATTCTAATCTAAGTGACACTAAATATCATGAAAATTATCCATTTCTGCGCTTTTTTGAAATCACGGTTTCGAACGTAGTCGGATACCTTAATGAGTAGAGATCTACTAAGAACAGGTTTTTAAAAATCGTCTCTTAAGACGGAGGGGGGAAGGAAAAGGAAGGGAGAAGGGTTACAGGGAGGTTATAGATAAAATTTTCGTTTTTGAACTTTTTGATCTACAGGCTTCAAATTTGTTAAGCATGTTTGTTTTGTTGGGTAGAAATCTGACTAAGAATGGGTTTTAAGGAAATGTACTCCCAACTAAGACTGTGCAGAGGAGAGTTGCGTAAACGATAAAAACTTTCGATTTTTGAGGAACTTGAACCTTGAAAAGCATGTTTCTTCTGTTGAGTAGAGATCCACTAAGAAAGAGTTTTGTAGAAATTGATTCCCAAGACAGTTACAGAGGCGTTATAGATAGAAAATTTCCCGTTTTTGGACAATTAGATTTACATGCTTGGAATTTGGCAAGCATGATTAGCTAAAAATGGTATTTGAGTAAATCAACTACGTGGGAAAGAGGACTTGCAGTAGCCTAAATGATAAACATATTTTTTGTTTTAGAAATTAAAATCCTGACCTTTTTATATCAAGAGGCGAGTGCCGTAAGAATATGCTTCGATGCAATTGAAGGCTTAATGCTACGGCAATAACCTAAAAAGATTGTATGGTCTTACAATTTCATGAAATACCCAACGAAGTGGAAGGGTAACAGATTGTTTTTTATAATTAGGAAATTAATTTTAATTTGAAAATATACAGTTAATATTCTTTGTATATTTTATGACGGGAGAGGAAAATAAGTTCATTTTAATTCTTTTGGGATTTGCTAATAAACTTACTGTGCATGCGTTATATTTACGCTAAAATAAAAATGTGTAACAAAATGCTACTATACATTGTAATTTTTGTAAATTTTTATTTATAATTGAATCTATAGTAAATTTTTTCATAAAATGTTCACTGAGACCTTTTATTATTAAGTTTAATAAAAAAAGATATGTGTCACTTTGAGAAGTACTTGAATCTTCCTAATACTTCCTTAAAAATACCTTTTATTTCACTTGAAAAAAAAGCAGTACTGACACTTGATACAATTTTTAATCTCTATTTTTTCATATATAATATATTAATAGTATTATGTAAAACTCAGTATAAGGTCACATTTCTATAATATCGATTATTAATCTCACAAAATTCCATTAAAATTCTATTTAATGATTATATAAATTAAGGGGAGTAAATAATGAATGATAAATTTTTCGATTTTAGAGTAAAAACAACCTATTAAACCATTTCAATGGAAGTGTTATTTGTTTTATAAAGAGATTTCAAGGAATAGTTACTACAAAAAATATTTCTTCTTACTCAAGATTAAGTTTTATTTAAAATAAACATTACTGATTTCGCAAAAGAGCTTAATTACTTTACTAACTAAGAAAAATTAAAACGTTTCTGGGAATGCTTAGTACATTCTAAATCAGAAACAATGCAATGATTAAAAATACGTTTCTTTATAAGTAAACTCATTTAGTAATTCATTTCCGAAAACAATACAGTATATATTCTATAGCTTTGTTAATATTTCAATCTTATTTTATATGCATGACCTTGCAAGATATTTTATGCATATCGTAATAAGTTTTAACATGATCATAGCTTTAAATCCCTTTAAAAATTAGTTAACTACATATAAATTAAATCAATTCATAAAATAATTCTTTATGAATTCCGCATTAATGGAATCAATAGTTCACATTTTATAAAGTATTTTAAATTTTATGAATACATGTAAGTTAACGGTAGAAAAAGTTGAATAAAGCCTGATTACTCTTAAAAGTTTTCAAATGACTCACTATTTTAAATTATAAGTACCACAAAACTTGGAAGCTTGCCATTAAAAAAAGGGCAGCAAAAATAAATTTTATTGTTTATATGAAGTCTAATCATGTGTTTTAAGAGAACTTATATCGGAAAAAAAAACAACAGCCACTACTTTTATTTTAAAGAAACAGACATTTAAGTAGAAATTAGAAAAAAATGTGCATACATCAAACTTAAGCTTTTTGTGTACGTTATGTGTATGATTATTGATATTCAGTAGCTATTGGTGATTTCATTAATAGTATTCTGGAGAGTCTAGAAATGTCAAGAAGTTATTTATTCGCTTCAATTCCGCTTTTTGCGCTTCCAAAGCAAGGGACTTTTTCCTCCCTGACCGTACTTTCAGGGTCAAAAAACCCTCTCCCTCAAAAACACTGTAACCCCTCCGAAATTGCGCCGATTTGCGCCAACATTCTATACTCTCTCGCCAACAGTAATCTCAGACACTACAATTTAGGAGGCAAGCATTAGAATGGATGAAAAAGGGCTTGTCACAAATCTGATGCTGCTAGAGCGTCACAAATTACTTGTAATAGAAAGACTATGCACCTAGAATACATGTGTTCCTAGTCAATCACGAGTTGCAACACCTGTGGGTGAGTGTTTCTGGCTCTTTCAGGCTGATTGAGAAGAAGCACTACGATGCCTCAGCTCGTTGCAGATTATTTTGTACTAGGAATAAGAATCTTCACTATAAAAGTGCCTTCATAATGCAAGTCTCTATGTAAAATGACTACTTATGTGTGTTACCCCAAGCCATCGACAAAGATGTACCTCTTTATATTGGACAAATGAACACATATCCTGGGCTAGACAGCAGTGGACTTTTGTACTCTTCACAGAGAAGTCCAGGTTATACTGAAGAACGATTCAGGATGTCTGCTGATCAGGAGGGAACAATGCACCAATTACAGCCAATCCAACAATGTTCAAAGACACAATTTTAGAGGCAATGGAATCATGGTTTGAGTAGAGATCTCTCTCGATGGCCACACTGACCTGCATGGGGTGAAATTCTTGATCGATGTATTCACCCATATACTACTGCAATTAGTAACGAATTCATTCTGATGGATGATAATGCGAAAAATCATCAAGCTGTGATTGTTGAGGATTATCTTCTTAGTTCAACAGTTTCGAACGAAGGGAATGACCAGCTTAGTTTCAAAACCTGGATCCGATAAAGCATATCTGAGACTACCTTTTGTAGACACGTTGCTCATTTATGTCCGACTCCGGCCCTTATATCAGCAAAAAAGGTTTCTCCATTTTGATTTTTATTCTTATTTCGGTCCGGTAAATGGTAGATGAAATGCGAGACCAATGAATTTGAGATATATTTCAAAATAATTTTTTTTTGTAATTTTTCCCAAGACATCCCCTAAGTCTTGATTTTTGTTCCCTGCGCTTTTTTTTTTAACAATGTTTTTTTTTGTTGTAAAATTTGTTTGTGTTAAACTTTGAAAAAAAATTAAAGAAACTGTTTAGTGCAGATTTCCTCCGAATGTTTTGTTTCTTTCATTTTTTCCCCCAAGACAATTAAACAACTGCCCAATTTTTAGAGGTAGTGTAGATTAGACCGAACACTAAAGAAAAATTGGAAATGTCAAAAAACTATTTTAAAATATAGTTTTAAAAAGTGATATGGGACTTAAGAATTTTTTTTTAAGTTAATAGTAAGTAATTATGATTTTTAAATTTACTTTAATGATATATTTTAAAAAAAAATATTTTTTGATTTAAAAAAAGCAATTTAAAGAAAAAAACAGCTTTACTTTGAGGTAAGCATTTAAACCTTAATAATGCTTTTAAACTAATCTAAATGTTTCTAATTGTTCCATTATTTTCAGTTGAATATTTCCATTGTTAAATGTTTTAAATATTTAAATCACCGTTTATATTACCATAAACTTGATTCCTTTTATTTAAGAAATTTATTTTTTATCAAGGGATGAAATACATTTTTCCTGTGAAAGTATTTAGAATATAAGAATGTTGCGTTTTTTCTTCTCAAGGCATTTGAAAGAATACATTGTTATAAATTTTTATATATGAAAAATCAAAATTAAAGAAATTTTGAGCATATTCTTATCTTACCTGAATGATTTTGGGATCTCAAATAATTACATGGGATAAATTTTTTAGATGTACATTTACTTATAAAAATGAACACTAAGGGAAAGAAAATAAAATGCTTCCCCCATATTTTTTGACAACATTTTAAAATTTTACTTTTTAATGTTACATGTAAACATTAAGAATGAAAAAAATCTATGTACAGAAGAGAATTGTGTATAATTTACAACAGGAATTATATTTATTTAAAATTGTTTTGAGCAGAAAACAAATATTTACCCTGAAATTCAAATAAAATGATACATAACATTTTACATTATAAAGACGAATTATTTTGTAAGTAAAGAAAATCTGTGGGTTTGTGTGACTCAATAGATTTCAAACAAAGTATTTTAAAATACTGCAAATATTTGAATTTAAAAATTTGAGTTCGATATTTTTTAAAATTATAACATTCTTTTTTCTAACAGCTATAGCCTTTGCTCTGAGATTATTGGGTCCAGGGTTTGGGTTTTTTTCTGCACCCTTTTTTTTAAGCGAAAACCCATTTGGTAAGTAATACAATAAAAATTTTAAATTGATGATAGTTGTATTTTTTTTTAAAAAAAAAACACGTGATATAAATGTATCATATATTTTTAACAAAAAAACCTGTTTTGATCCAAAAATTTGAAAAGGAAGGTTTTAAAAAACCAGTTTTTACACACTTTTTGTCAAAATAATGGGTTTTTAATAATCAAGAGAGAAAAATTATTAATAAATAACTGCTCTATTATAAATAATTTTTCGTTTAAAACTATACACAGATAAATTCAGAAAAAATTTAAATGGATATTTATGTTTATGAAGCTGCAACTTTCAAACAATTTTTATGATAGTATATATAAATAGCTTGAATACAATAATGTTCATTATCTATCACATATAAATTTTCTATTTCTCTTAAGGGAATTAGAACTTTGCTTACAGCTCAAAATAAAAAAAAACATTTTTTTAATAAAATATTTTATTTGACACTAAGAGTCAATCAAACAATTATTTTAATGCTGCACATAATGAGAAAAATTTATTTAAAATGGAGCAATTATTTTAACCCAATCGAAATGATACAGAACAGATTCGTTTTCTGAATGCTTCATTTCATATTCTTTCATATATTTTTTCAAATTTGTATCTGAAATTAGAAAATTTATTGATGATAACCAAAACTAGTAAAACTATGTGTTCATAATTTTAACTATGCATAATAACGTGAAAAATTAATGATATTACCAAATTTGAGAGACATAGTATAAAAACATCAACTTTCCAAAAACTATAGCCTTTACTTATGTTCAGAATCCTTTTTTTAAGAAAAAATACATATTATTCAAATTTCCGTATTTTTTAAAAGAAATATTTCTGAACTTAAGTTACATTTATAAGTAAAAGTATAGAGCCGGCTCAGGTGGCTTAGAGGCATTATGCCCACTTCGAAAGCCCAAGGTTACGGTTCGTCCCTGGTTGGACTCGATATATTTTCTGAGGTAAATCGTAAAGTATGTATAACTAGAGGTAAAATAAATCCTTTTGAGTATAAATTTTGGGCCGGGGTACCTAAAATTAAATCATGGTGATATTTAGTACCCGACGAGAATTGAAATAGAATAACTTCAAATAACACAATTTGGTAATGGAAGCCACCCCTAGATGGTGCCACTCTCCAAAGGTTTAGTTGCTAATATGAGCCTATTGGGGAAAAAAGTTAAAGTATCTCACTATATGGAACAAAAATTTGTTAATAATTCCTGTAAGTATAATTTTTGAATTGATAAAAAACAAACATATGACTACCACGATATAATTTAACCACTAAATTCAAAGGAATAAAAATATTATAAATACTACTGAAAGATGTGACATATTTAAGCAACATGAAAAGGTATGGTAAAGAATTTGCACATAATTTCTTTTACATTGCTCGCTTTTATTAAAACTAATATTTTTCGAATATCATTTAAAAAAATTGAGATTGATAACTAATATTCTTGAAAAACTTTTACATTAAATCACGTTTATATGTTTTTTCATAGGTTTTATGTTTTAATAAAATTCAAAGAGTTGTCTCTAAAATTCTAGATAAAAAAATGTGATAAAATTATGGATAGTATGAATTGTTTTGATTTGTTATTGATTTTAGATAATAATGGTGAAAAGAGTCCATGGATATTTTACAGAAGACTCGCATTGCTATTTTAGTAATATTTTTAAGGACAAGGGAAATAGGAGACTTTTGAATATCCCTTTCCATTTGTAGGACTCCTGAAAAGAGGCAAACACTCTATTTACTGACTGGCAAGTTAACCCGGAACCATTGTTTAAAAAACGTTAAATACAAGCGCTTGTTGTCTATGAAAACAGCAATAGAGCATGGATGAAGAAAGTATTTTTAAAAGGGACTTTTAAATAAATTCTCCTTTTTATTGACATTGTATGAATAACAATATTTCTATTTACATTTGGAAAATGTCAGGTTATTTTTCTCTACCAAAATGACCATCTTTTATTCAACCCCTGGATCAAGTTATCGTTGAAAGCCTTAAACATTCTTCTCTCTCTCTCTATAGGCTTCTTTAAAAATATACTCGTTTGAGATTTTGAGAGTAAGAATACCTCCATTATTCATGCTTCACAAATGGTTAGCAGACGTATGGCAAGATTACTGAGGAAACCATTATGAAATATTTTTAAAAGAGGCAGAATTAATAAAGAAAGAATCTAGGAGAAAAAAAAGACAAAAAAAGACTTGGGTAAAACCGATTCAAAGCCTACGTTTTGACAACTGTTGAGAGACAAATCCTGATCTAGTAAACTGATTTGGGGACTATGTAAACTTGAACCAAGATGTAGCTAGGCACCGCCGTACACTGAAGCACATAAGCGTCGTGTGTCAATAATAATATTTCTGGAATAAGATTCAATTACTAATTATATATAAGAATACAATTTATCATGTTCTGATAATATCTTAAAACATACTGGAAAAAAAGCAAGTCTGCTAAAACTAAAGTAACTGGATTGAACACCAAATAAAATAGACCGAAAAATACTTTTAACGTACACTATCTGTATATCTTTGTTTCCAATTTATTTCTCCCTACTGTTTGACAATTAATGTAATCGTGTAGTGTTTTTTGTATTGCATTCAATCTCAATTGCTTTTTTAAATTTGTAGTTATGTCTCATAAGCATTTTGCACAGAACATGCTTCTCATGTTAAACATTTTTAGTAAAAATACTAATAAAGATGATTTTGTTGGTACCTCTGCTTATGTTTTATAAGAATTTGTTTCAATGAACTCTTTATTGCAACTATGGGTTTGACTGAAATTATTTAACTAAGTTATATCCAAAGTAGCAACATTTTTTTGGAAAAAATAAATAAAAGTGATTTTCTTTGTATATTATTTTGGGGTGATTGTGGCAGACAAACTTGCAGGGTGTGCAGGGGATACAGAGATGACTCTGAATCACATAATACTGCAGGGTCACAAATGCAGTAGTTGGAGCATTAAAGG
>BMAV01015116.1:0-10718 GCA_019973955.1 Trichonephila inaurata madagascariensis
ATTTTTTTTATGAGGTTTAAAAAGAAAATTGAAATATGAACCTCTATATAACGAATTTTCCATATAACGAACTTTTTTTCGGCATTCAGTGACTTCGTTACATTGAGGTCCGATTGATATATATATTAACTTAAACAATATTTTCATTTTTTTGACAACAGCTCACGTAAAAAATGAATAAGCTGTAAGAAAATCTTTAACATAATATGAAATTTGTCTTCAATAGCCATAGTCGTGATCTGCATAGGTATCTAAGGTTCTTAAGTATTTAAGTTAGATAAATTTCAAGAAAGTGTCATCAAAAATAGTGTTCTTTCAACTATTTAACAGACCCTAAACTTAATAGAATATTTCTACAATTATGTAATCCATGGTGGACCGTATGGTCATAATGCTTGACATAAAATTGCCCTTTAGGGTCAAAAAGCTTCCAATTTTCCTCACACTGGCCCTAGATCACACATTCCTCCATTTTATTCACTATAATCTAACAAAGAGTAGAAACATCTCCAAGAATGTGTCGTCTTTCTTAAGATAATGCAATTAGTTGTGCTTTTGCTTTCGTGGAATGCGAAACCAAATAATTGCTTTAGTTTCTGGCTGTTTTTGGCTCCGCATTCAATGTCGGAAAATTCACATACATTGGATTCCATTTACCTACTTTTTCTTGCTACTTTAACACTTTTTTTACCTTTGAGAGTTTTTTCGCCCTCTCCTTATAATAGAGCTATGTTTTAACTTGCTACTGATGTAAAAAGCATTTGTCTGAAATAAACTCTACATTCAGCATTTTGAATTTATACAGAAGGAATTTAGCATTCCGAAAGAAAAACAAACACACAGGTTTTAAGATTTATACGTCACTTTTACTGCTAAAGGAATCATTGATATCCATTAAGTCGTGATTTTGGGAGGGGAAGGGTGTGTGTGTGAAACATTTACTAAAATACTAAAATCGATCAGAACATACATACTATTACTGTGCATTGTATATAAATCTGAACATAGTAAAATTTAGTTGACATATTAAGCAAAATTATGCACTAAAAATAATTTCCAAAATATTTTACAGCTTTTATCAATTACGTAATAGATCAGGATATAAAGTCTTACTTAAATACATATGCAATATATCTCATTGAATATTTAAGCATTAGGCAACCAGTCTGAAACTCTGTGCACAAACACTATCAATAAACAGCTCTTGCACGTCTGCCCGGACCTTAAACCTAAGTTTCAACATAGACGTGATGGTTTACCTCCCTACTGGTTGAACAGATAATTCATGTTCTGATTACTAGATTGCTTTCCTTCTAAATTTGTGTTTTCGTTTCTTAAATTTTTAATTATACAATTTTTTTCGTATTTTTAGTTTTTGTGCCCTTCTCATATATTAATTTTAAATCAGTGTTTCGCAAACTGTGGGGCGCGCCCCCCTTGGGGGCGTGGAGCTTACAAGGGGACGCAAGCATATTGAAAAGTCAAGAGCAAAAGACTATTTAAAAAAAAATTATTAATTTACTGAAAGTAAACAAACAAAATACATTTTGACATAAAAAAACAATAAAATACACATTTACACTGATGTATTATACTTATAAATATATCAGTGCTACACAATGTATTTTATAATTAATTTAACAATTCTAAGTTAAAAATAAGTTTATTAATTACCAGTGAACAAATGGGGTTGTCATATATATATAATTTATAGCAAAAATTAGCGCTGATCTTGATAATTTTTGTACAGTTTATAATTAATATCTTGATAATTTTTGTACGGCCGATCATAAGTTTCGCGATTCGCTTCCAATTGCCATCCGTTTTCCATGCAGGCTCGCGTATGTGATGTAGTGGGGGAGGAATAAAGAAGCAAAAATAATCTGGAATAAGTAAATCCTTTGCAAACATTGTCATGGTCCTTTTATTGCATTCCTAAGCCTTGGAATAATTTTACGGATAGCGGTGCACATAAAAGATCGTACTTCAGGAAGACGTATATATACGTCTGGAGAAATAAAGGCTTCGGCTTGCCGAGGTGTTTATATACACGGTGGGTGCTTAAGAGGTTAAAGTCGTATCGTAGCGTCAAAGTATAGTATTACTGAATTCAGTACATTATTATTGTATGGGGGCGATGAAAATTATGATTGAAAATTAGGTCGCAGTAATGCAACTTTGAGAAGCACTGCTTTAAATTTTTATTTTTGAATTTTGAGGCAGTAATGTTCTTTGGCAAGTGGCTTGATGTTAATGAATTCATTTCCAATTTTCCATATGAAACAACAATATATAGATGCGTTAAATTGTAGCTAATATAGTTGATTCTTTTCATTTTTAATTTATGGTTTTGCAAAACGCAAATATTATTTGTTTATTTATTTTACAATTTTATATATATTTTTTAATTATTTCAAAAAAATTATATACTGAGGTTGCCCCTTGGTTTAAAAGGATTTATTTATAATTTTTTCATAAAATCTCTATTCTTGGATATTTTAATTAAAGCAATTCTTAACCTCATATAAAATATTAGAGATATACTTTTGTGACAGACTTTTTGTCCAAATGTCAAAAATAATAATAAAAAAAAAAACTAAAAAGAATTTATACCTTTTTCTCATATTGCAACACTCAAAATGCTATTATTGGCATCGTACCAAAGTTTTACAAAATCCTATGTTTTTTGTTTTTTTTTCACACTGAAAGTCATTTGCAAATGTTTTTGCACGTGATATATAAATCTGTCGTGATCTAGAGGTAGCACGCGAAGTTTGAGACATCAAATGAACAAATATTGTTATAAAAATAATTAATTTTATATGGTTCAATCAATCTGCTACCAAGCAAGATCAAAAACTGAGGGAGCAGTCAAGTTATTTTGATACCCTAAATTCCTAAAACAAATAATTAAGGACTTAACTGAGTGCTAGGTCATTTGATCTCTCTCTCAACTTGATATTCCAGTTCAAAACTTCTTGTCAAGTATACCAAGAGCTCCCTAAAGTCACTTCACAAATCTCACTTTTGTAGTATCCTAACAACAAACTCCAACACTCACTTTGCAGGGATTTTAAAATCTCTTAAATTAGCATAAATCAAGGTTTGACAGAAGGTGATTTTAACCTCAAATCACAGTTAAAGAAGTACTTTCCCCATGAGGATTTACATGAAAGGGTGTGTGTGTGTGTGCGAATTGGACCCGCTATAAAACTACACTTAAAATTTTCTTACCCAGTAAGAGAAAAAAGCAGATATATTTTTTAGAATAATTATTTCCCCACTACAAAAATAGCAAAAAGTCATTTTTTTTTATTCATCAGCTTCTCAAACTCTGGCAGCGGAAAAATTTTTCAATAAAATCGAAATGTAAGGATAATGAGAAATTTTGTGATACCCAAACAAATCTTATTTGCTTACTGGTAGAAATTGAAAGGAATTTTTAACAACAAAGGATTATACGTGATGTCGCATATTGCAGCTATACTCAATTTATAATACATACGAATTTTTATTTCTACATTTAAAGACGTAATAATTGTCTTTAGATATACTACTGAAATGAATTAACTTCAAAACCAAATATCCATTGAAGAAAATTGTAATACGGAATGCGTAAGTAAATAATATAAGTAAATATAAGTAAGAATAATATAAGCAAAAATATGGAATATTTCAATGTAAATTGTAGCACACAAAGGAGTTCATATAAAATAAAATAAATATTTATATATATATATATATATTCTCTTCAGTTAAAAAGGAAGAAGTAAAGAATGTAATACACCATTATAGAACATTTTAATCTAAAATGTGACAAAGGAGTTCACATGAAATAAATTATGAACTTAGTTATATTATCTTCAGTTAAAAAATTTCTCAACTTTTTTGTAAAAAAAAAATTTTTAAAACAGACTATAACAGGATGCTTAAAATTACTGATAAATGTATTTCATGATAATAGCTTAAAAAGTAACATGCTTATTAAGTTTAGATTATTGTTTACAGAAAATAATATTATGTTTGTAATATTTTACAAATGTTAAGACATACACAAATATGTTCCCGAGATTATCTTATTTTAGCTGTATAAGATGTAAATCTCAGTATAATATCGAAACTAAAGAAAATTAGCTTTTTAAAATGAATTAATACAATAAAATATAATTTAAAAAAAGTGTGTGTGCTTATGATCACACGATAGAAGTGATAACTTCAAATTTTGTAATGTTATTTCAGGAATTAGTTTGGTGAATAAAAAACAAGGGGATATTAGTATTGCCCAATAAAATGATTTATTCATATGTCTGTACTCATAAAGTAATATTTTTCTGCGAAATATAGAATCATATTTCGGAATTAATTGTATCCTAAGAAGGAAACATTAGGTTTATGGTAGCTGAAATAGGTTATAAATCCTTTAGATTAAAAACTTTATTTAAATATCTATAAAAAACAACTCCGTCAAGCGTTGTTCCAGACTTCCTTGTGCTCCATTGGATTCCACTTCCATTTGGATCATTTGACATAATTAAATTGAATTTTGTTTTTAAAAAATCAGCTAAAGGTTTTGATTGGTCTTTTGAAAAATCTATTTTAAAATTCCCACTTAAAAGCATAAGTAATTTGTTCAGAAGAACCGATAAGGCTTTGTGAATTTTCGTTCTAATTTAACAATATTCAATTCTATCCATGAATTAATTTATGGTGTCCGACTACTTTCGGGACTGTGATTTTGAAAAAGAGAATAAATGAATACTTTTCATGATATTTAGTGTCACTAAGATTAGAATACATGTATAATATTGTTTTAAGGACATTTTGACAAAAAAAAATTAATTAAATACAATATTTCGGCAAAAAATTAACTTAGAATAACCTTTTTTCAAAATATTCTCCTTTTGTCAAAAATGCTTCTATTATAATAATATTTTGCCTGTATATAACTCAAACCTCTGTACAAAGGCTCAACTACGATTTTTGAAATTTCACATTATTTTCAGAGTTTCAACCCATTGAAATAATCATCGGCGTTTTTTTCCTAAAATTTCTCCCCTCTGTTGTCGTAAAACATGGATAAACCCACTTCTAAGTTATATATTTCAAATATTCTAGTTGAGCCTCTGTACAGAGGTCTGAGCTATATACAGGCAAAATATTATTATAATAGAAGCATTTTTCACAAAAGGAGAATATTTTGAAAATGGGTCAGTCTATGTTCGTATTTTGTCAAAATATTGTACTTAAATAATTTTTTATTGTAATACTATTCTTAAAACAATTTTACATACATTTTCTAATCTAAGTGACAATAGATATAAATATTATCCATTTATACGCTTTTGCAAAATCACGATTCCAAACTTCGATTCCACGATTCGGATACTTTAATCAAAGTGATAGTAAGACGGATAATCGATTGGAAAGAGATGAATCTAGGTCAAAACTTTTAAAATTGGATTTAATCAAAAGATTTATATCACATAATCTCTAGATTATACTAGCCCTTTTGTTATTGTATGGCAGTTTTGTACAAATATATCCGGTGCTGCTGCAAGGTAAGTCTTCTTAATTTTTTTTTGCTTTTTTGTGTATTTAAATTATTTAGTGTAACTTTTTCTTAATACCTGCATACTTAATTTTGTTATTTTAAATTTTTAATTGTTTTAATTTTCTTTTCAGACTCGATGTATATTTAAGTAATCTGATGAATAAAACTATTTGTTCATTGTTATTCCGAATCGCTTACAAAAATAGATTTTTATTCTTAAAATCACTGCAATATTCCTAATGCTAACTATACTATTTATTTTTCTCACATTTTAAACCGCTCATTTGAGCTGAAATTTTCTATACACTATTGTTTTGGGTAAAAATACGGTAATCTAATTATAATGAATTAAAAGGAATTGACTGAAACTAATCATTTAAAGAATTACAAATACAGACACGTTGGGCTCATTTTTGGCGACTTAGTGAGCCTTTTGGCGTCTTGTGTCAAAACTTTAAAATGTTTTTTTTTTCTCACATTTTAATGCATTCAGTTGAACTGAAATGTTCTATACAAAATTCTTTTGAATGACAATACGATACTTTAATAATAATAAATAAAAATTAATTACCACTTAATGTTGTGATTCTGTCCTATGTATATACATATTTATATTAATTGTAACTATTTAATAAAAAATAGCTAAAATAAAATTTTTCTTTGTTGATCTGACTTAATTTTTTTTATATTACTTGTTTGAAAATATGACATTTCATGTTCATGCTTCAACTAGGATTAAAAAGAATCCCGCGTTCATTTCAGTAGAAAGAGGTGGCGGGGAGAGGGAGCCAGATCGAAGCTAGGAACTTTATTTTTACGGCGTACTGGTGTGTGTGGGGGGCAAACTACTGAGTATCAGAGAGGAGGGAAGAAATGTCCCTCCTTTCTTTTAAGTGTGTATGTCGGAATGAAGGCGAAAAAAGCCGAATGAGCATTACATTCCTGAGCATGACGTTCATTCAAGTTCACTCTCCTGCAAATCGTGCCAATAGAAGTTATCACTTCAAAAGCATTTGTAAAATAAGTCCTCTTTATTACAAAAAAACTGAATCTAAAATGATCTTAGCAAATGATCCCATCATAAAATTTCTGTTTTCTGTCTCTCAAAGTGATTCATGTTTTAATAGTCTAAAAGTAATAATTGTTAAGTCCATCCTGAAACTGGACTTCAACGGATACCATCCCTCTTGAAGGAAATGCATGGTCATTGAGAAAAACGGGGACAGAGAAGGAATAAATATGGTTTGGAAGGGAGAAAACAACTTCAGATCAGGTGTGAATCATTTGCTTGGCCATCACATTGTATTGTGTATGAAACAAAGAGTTCATACAGCTCATGGAAAAATTATTCTACAGAAGTTGCACAGTCTACAGTACGCATTGTATTGTGTATGAAACACACAAATAGAGTTCATACAGTTCATGGAAAAGTTATTCTACAGAAGTTGCACAGTCTACAGTACGCATTGTATTGTGTATGAAACAAATAGAGTTCCATACAGTTCATGGAAAAGTTATTCTACAGAAGTTGCACAGTCTACAGTTTATTGATTGATTATTAACGTCGCACTGTTTTGCTACACGAGGGCTTTTGGTGACGGACCACGTAATTTTGAACCACGGTCAAGTGACGTGGGCGACACCTGAGATGGCACCTCCTCTCCTAACTACCACCCACACCAACGGGAGGACGTTTCAGCTCTCGACAGATTTAACTGCATCGCTGCCCTACACGGCGTTTTTTGGTGGTATGGGGCCAAACTCGTGACAAGGAAGCCACGACCCGATACCTATACCACTGGGCTACCCGGCCCACGCACGTCACAGTCCCGCATTGTATTATGTATGGAAACAAATAGGTTTTCTTTTGGGAAGTTATTCTACAAAGTTCTGCTTTAATTTAAATGGGTTTTATATTGAATATTTGATGCTTTTTTTTTTTAGTTAGTTTACATTTTGGTAAAAATAATATTTTTGTATTAGAATTCTATAAATCCAATTTTAAATTATGTTTTCAAATAAAGAAATTGTTTATGTCAGAAATCAATAACAACCATAAGCAAGTCCTGAAGCTATTATATTCCCCTCTAAATTTAGAAGCCATTTTTATACTATATTACAAGCCCAACCCCAAGATGTAAATGACTTCAATTCTATTATTTCCTTTGCAAATGACAAAAAATAATTCAAATTTCCTTATTTCTTACTTCTGGTCTAACACGCATTGGGAATTTTGCCCCAAAAAAAAAAAAATGCCGTTGGATTGTTTGTTGATATAATTTTCTGCATAACATATCTAGAGTATATGAATTTAATGGAAGAATCTCCAAAATATTGAAAATGTTTTATTTATTTAGGAAATAATGAAATGAAGTTGTCATCTTCTGAGAGAGGGGGAAAAAGGGAGAGAGAGATATGAAATATTAGTCTTAACATTATTGAGGTATCGATATTTTCCGTATTTATACAAACCAGGAAAAGTTATCCTGTCTTTCATAAACAAAATAATCAGTATAATACATCGCATGTCATATAGTTACTTGTACGTTGTGTCATTAATATGTAAATACTCACAAAATTACACTAAAATTATGAATAGTAAAAAAAAAAAAAAAAAATCAATCAAACGATTTAAAAACATAGGTGTTTTTTTTAATAAATGAACACAGATTTAAAAAACTATCATGCATTATCTACCTTCTAATGTTCAGTAAAATCAGTGGATTTAAAATTTACTGTTAAATGTGAATAATTGTAAAACAAATTTTAGGGCTCATTTATTATTTGTTTTAACATATAAGACTAAGTTGAATACCTAATGCATAGAATGAAATGCTTTTATATAGAACTGAGTCACGTTCAAATGTTTAAAAAAAACTAGTTTAAATAACTTTTTAAAAAAACATTTATAATTACCAATCATTCTTTGCAGAAATTTAGTGGTATTCATGAATTGCTGATTTACACATAAAATCCGGTGTTATATTCATTTACTCATGATATATTAGTCAGGTCGATTTTCACACGTTCTGCCAATATTTGGCAAATTGGGAGAGTCAGATTGATTGATGTTAGGCTGAGTGATTGCTGTGTAAATAAACCGCGTCAAGTCAACCTTTGTACGCAAGGAGTAATGGTAAACGTGCGACTAGTCAATGCTGTAATGAAGCGCATTCTGGAAGCACGATATTTCTGGAATTTGTCAATGCTTAGATAACTAGTTTGAAATTTCTAAATTAAATTTTCTACTTCAAGCATACCGTAAAAAAGTAAATTACACACAAAATAATGAAATTACACACAGTAACACGATATAAATATATGTTAATTTGATTTTCAAAAAGTTTTACTTCCTTTTAGAACTGATTTGTACATTGTAAACTGAATTGTTATACTGAATTCTGTACTGATCTTATACATGTGGGATTTGCGTAAATTTTCCTCTCTCGTGTATGATAATATCTATACACATGAAGATTACTCACAAAGGAGTTCGAAGCCATATTTCTTTCAGAGTATTTTACGAGTAATAGAGAAACAATAGTATGTATATAAGACATTCTATGTTGAAAAGTGAGTGTGATGTTATCTTAAGACACACGATTGAATTCAAATAAGAGAAAAGTTGTAAGGCTCAAAATACATCATACTTATTTTGATAAATTTCTTTTTTAAATTAAAAGAAAAATGAATGTAATGGTCATGCACTCAAATTAGCTAAATACGTCGTGTAGTTTCAATACTTGAATTTTAATTAATTAATAATTAACTGTGTTCTTGAAAGTGATAAGGAATTGTATTATGTTAAAACTTTTATTATAGAGTTTGTGTATTATTACGTTATTTATTTAGATAAAACTAAACTTGCGAATGAATATTTTTTTTTTCAAAATTTTGCATTGATTCATCAATGTGTGTTAGAATTTAACAATAAGAGATATGGGAAAATACTTTAAATTAAAATAAAATATTATAAAACTCTTAAAAGCGTTAGAGTTTAGCTTGATCTACATATAAGTGAAACATGCATATTAGTTTTATTTCAGATATTTTAGGGAAAAAATGCAATCTAATTGTAAAAAGGAGGAGTAAAGAATACATTCAACATAATTGGTAATCTCAATTGCAACAGGTACGTCCGTGAAGTGCTACAGCCCGAAGTCGTTCCCTTCCTTCAAGGCATCCCTGGAGCTATCTAGCAGGATAATGCACGTCCACATGTAGCAAAGACTGTTCGAGACTTCTGTTGAGTCCAAACCATTCAACTTCTTCCTTGGCATGCTTATTCTCCGGATATGTCACCTATTGAGCACGTGTGGGATTTGGTTGGTCGACGTCTCGCTCTTGATTTGGATTTGCGTCCTGCAGCTTCAAAAAACGAACTTTTGCTGCGCATACAAGCAATATGGAATTCTATTCCACAAGCAGACATTCAAAACTTGTTTGACTCCTTGCAACGTCGTATATCAGTACTTGTTGCAGTGAGAGGTGGTTACACCAAATACTGATTTCAGACATTTAATATTGTTTTTTGTTTTTTTCGCTTTGAAAATTTTGTCATTTATTTGTACTAATACAAGTCGTTTGTGCAGTAAATTTTATTTAATTCTGATGATTAATTCATGATGTTACATTTTTTACAAACAGCAGTTTATGTCTCCTTTCGAATGAGATTAAATCTGATATTGTTTCATCGATACCTTACGAGATATCGATCACTACAACAGTCTATCTAAAAAAATAATGGATTTATTTCCCCTTCCCCCCCACCTAACATTTATGGAGTATTAGAAATAAAAGTTATTTTTAAATTAAAAATTTTAAAAAATAACACCGATATAAATAATTAAAAATATCGCTTTTATAAACCAATTAAATTTTGAATTAATTTATTGTGAAAGTTTTTTTTTATATCAAAATACTTTCAGAGAATTAGTTTTCAGAAAACATACACATTTTCATCAGTATATGTAGAATTTATTTGCATGAGATAGGATTCACTTTATTTTATTTTTAATTTAAAAATATCAAGAAATCTCCTTAAAATTTCTATACGATGATATGAAAGCACATGTATTCATCTTTTAAAAAATAAAAAAATATATAGATACCACATTAACCGAGTCAAGAGTGTTACAAGCTTTAAAAAAAAACATCAGAAAAATTA
>BMAV01015117.1:41652-51707 GCA_019973955.1 Trichonephila inaurata madagascariensis
AGATCAGTGGAATGAAAAACCTTATAAATAAAAGAAAATTCTGAAATATATTTTTAATACTTAGTATTACTTTCTTTTTGAATGAATTTATCAAGTGAATGCTATTTACAGAAAAAAAAATGAATTTTAATTAATACATATTTTTTTAAAAAAAGGATTATTTCTATTATTTTATTACTAAATTAATTACTTGTTAATTAAAAAGCACATCGTCTATTATTTTGGATCAAAATACATTTTTGAGACGTTTTTAAGCTAACTCTATGTAACGGTTGATTGATTAATGAAAATCTTAAATATATTTTATTATTTTAAATTCTTAGAAGCTAACTACCATTAAAAAACGATGAAAGTTTTTTGTTTTACTCTAGCATCAGAATCGCTTTCTTTTTATTGTTTTACATTAATAATTTTTTAACTAACGCAATGTTGTTTTTTATAAGTCATACATCAAAATTTCAAGATAAATCTTATCTGTGAGGGGGGGAGGATAATTTTACTCTAAGAAAACCCCGTGTAATGCCGGGCTATAGAAAGGGAAAAGAAACCTATCTCTTAAATCGAAAAAATAAGTGGAAACACAAATTTCGAAAAAGGGAAATTTAATGACATAATTATAGAAATCACTCACATTGCGCGTGAATAAACACATACACAGAAATGCTGGCATCATGAGGGAAAAGAGAAAGCCCGTGCAACGCCAGGCCATGCATCTAGTTTTAAGTAGTAAAAAATATAAAATAATTTGAAGTTAAGGACATAGTTACCAGTTATTATTTCAAAAGAATAAAATGCAAGAGAAGAAATCGCATATGTCAGCAGGCTAATTTTTTCGAAAAAGGTTCTTCTGATGGTGGGAATCATAAGCATTTATTTTAACCTATAGTAAATACACTTAAGACTAAACCAAAACATCTCATGTGGCTCTCTATGCACCAAAATATCTTATTACCTCTGTCCCCTTTTGGATAGCTGACACCGGGCATCGTACGGGTGAGAGGAATGTCCGCAGTGACCCCACTCTGGGATGGAAGAAAGTTCCTAGTAAAAAGTGTTTCATGATATAAAATATACTCCCGACTCGAACCCTTCAAATTTTAACATAAAAGAAAACTGACATTAAACATACAGAGTACAAAATAAAGAAATAAGATATGTTAAATGAAATACCAAATTTACACACACCCAATAATATTTCAGAAAAAAAACCAAATTTTTTGTAACAATTTTTATTTTTTATTTTCGAATTCGATCCAAATGCCTCCCCGGGCAGGGGTCCAGTTTGTCCGTTCCTAGGGCCGTCTCTGACATCAGTATTAATTAATAGATGTTTAGGTTTGAATAGAATTGAAATAAAGCACCACGGAATTTCTTGTTAGAAATGCCGTGAGACATTACATGGACGGGTTTCTACACCCACTAAAAATTTTAAAATAAGAAATAATTCAATCTCTTAAACTTAAAGAATATAAATTTAAATATCCTGTAAGTTAATTTATCTGAAACTTCAGAGACAGAATTAAGTGGAATCAAATAAATTAATTAGGGTGCAGCAGCTAATACTTTGAGCATAAATGTAACACAAGAAGTTTTTTTCACCAATCAACTACCAGTCCATGAGAATTCGTAACATAAAAAAATTTATTCAAAGCTTGAGAATCTCCATTTGTTTCATTCTATACTTAATTTATATATTATTTTTTTTCTAAATTTGAACATACCCGGATAGAATTTCAAGAGACAAGGGAATTTGATTAATAACAACACTTCTACGTTTTAAGGTGAAATGAGTATATTATTTTCCAAATAAGTCTTTAAAAAGCTGTGATTCATTCAATCTGCATAGAAGTAACAATAAGAAACGCATTAATTTTTCTGAGACGAATAGAAAATCTTTGTGATACACCCGAGAAATTGAAAAATATTTCAATAAACTATCTCTCATTCATTTTGACATTTAAATAATATTCCAAGTTTTCTAAAAGTATAACTAAAGTTGTGTGAGAGACAATGAGAGTTCCTTAATAAGAGTATTTTCAAACAATTACACTCGTAACAACTGTATATAGGGGGATCAGGTATTTGTAACATTTTGTAAATTGGAATTACATATTTTATTGTACATCCATTTGATTTGCAAGAAAACTATTTCAAAAATTAAATTCGAACCAGTTAAAAAAAGTATTCTTCTTTTCGAATGATGAAATTTCATACGATGTGCAGTAACAAAAGGTTATTAACCCAAAATATTTTGATTTGGATTGTTTTATTTGTTTATGGAATGTTTTCTAACAGTCTCTGTACTTCTATGAATACAAAATCACTTATTGATTGATTTTAATTAACGTAAGCAATTAAACTAAAGCAATATGAGAGCTACTGTCATCGGACCTCGTACTTTTGAGCCGTGGTCAAATGACAAGAACGAATCTGAGCTGGCACCACTCTCCGAATTTCTGTACAATATCAATGGAAGAATTTAAAGCCTTGATATATTTTATGTGCATCCGGGTTTCTACACGGCAAGCGTGTCGACCCCGTGCCTCGATACTGCTGGTCATTAATTAGCGACCATGACTACTCAGCCACTGCCTCCATACAAAATAATGAGGTTGACATCTAAGATGACACTCTGATTTTTCCACCAACGGGAGGACTTTGTGCTCCAACAGATTTAAAATGTATAAGCATACTGACTCTTGAATAGACAGGAATCTCATCTCTGTATAGTTGTTATTCAAAAGTATATGATTTTCGATTTCTACCCATTCTGAATTTCAAAATAAAAGCTAGTCGACTTTTCCTCGTTAGTTAAGAGAGAAAAAAAAATTATAATCTTTAAGATCTTGAATATTCAACATCCTATTTTGAATTTTATTTATATAGTTTCTTGTACCTTTAATATTTGTTATTTAATAATTTTAATTTTTTTCTTCATTATGTACTACAGTGACGATTTAAGCTCTGGGCGCAGATCTACAGACCTCTTGGCACTGGAGAATCGAAATTCATAACCAGAAGATCTGGATAAGACCAGCTTATCCGGGCCCCCACCCCAATGGCTAAACCGGTACTGCTTCTATGCAACTATTTTGTAAGATTTTGCTATTTTAATTTTATTGCACAGGAGTAGTATATCAGTGCTGGTTTAGCCATTGGGCGCTTGGGGCGGGAGTCCGGATAAGCTGGACTTAGCCACATTTTCTGGTCATAAATTTCGATCCTCCAGTGCCCGAAATGAGCTTAAACAGGCACTGCAAAGAAGATATAAGTCCGCGAGGGATCAGTGATTCGCTCACACACCCACACATCAATAGCCATACAATCAATCAATCAAGAAAGCAATAGCGCCTTTTAACTCTAACGGTGGAAAATGGAAACTTTTTATCTCTAGGTTTTTGTGAGATGAAAAATTTTACGATGTGAATTACTCTATACGATAATCGTTATATATTGTAAAATATAAACAAAATGTGTATGGCGGAATAATAAGAAATAATTATTTCTTTGTGGTTTTGCATAACAATTCTTACATCGTAATAAATATGTCGTGTAAAGTATACGTTGGTAACTATCCTTCCACTTTCACCCAGAAAGACATACTATACCTTTTTCAAGAATTTGAAGGAATTGAAATGGTAGGCTTTTTTAAAAATAAACAAAAGTGCTTTTCTTTTTTGCATTGTGTTGATCAAGATCAAGTTGTAGATGTTGTTACTACTATGCATGACATAGATGTTTGTGGACGCAATTTAATAGTGCGATCATCAGATGAAACTTTGCAAAAAGCTATTGAGGAGTCTTTAGTAAAAAATGGTGTGTTGGAAACTCTGCATCCTCGAAACAAATGTAATCAAATCAGTACTAGTTCAAATTCCTTTTCTAAAACGAAATTTTCCAAAGATAATGAAGCTACGACCATCGGGTACTGGTCAAATACTGATGCAAATAATTCTAAAACTCAAAACACCTATATACAAAATAATTACCAAACATCCACTGAACAAAATTATGATTCTGTTAGTTCTCCTGGATCTCATTACTATTCTTCTAATACTAGTGGGCCAAAGTTTCCTGAAAAACAAGAGTCTGATTACTCAAGAGATTACTTTGCCACTTCTGAAGAAAAAGGTCGTTATGACAATAATAAAAGTACAGAAATTCCACAATGTCATGGATATAATGAGGATCTTATGAAGAATATTAATCCTCAGGAAACTTTCTTAAAGTATGCAAAGCCAAAAAGCGACTCCACGGATCCACTTATGATGAGTGATAAGTTTGCTTCATATTCTCCAAAATCTTATAACCAACAAAATGCATACAATGGCAAAGTAGGTGGAAGAAATGCACATCAAAATGTAGAATATGGGGAAGGACATCCAGCTCATAGGAGGGGAAAGAGTTACAATGAACACCCTCTTGAAATAGCAAACCCAGCTCCTGAAACAGTTATTCTCAATGGTTTGGTACTTAACAAAGATGACTTAAGTTTTGTTTCAGTTTTAAATTTTCCTCTTGGCTTGCCTACAAGAGATTTGTATGAACTTTTTACTGATTACAACCCGGTTAAAATCTTTATAATATGCAATAAAGCACGAATGGACAGAACTCCTACTGAGGCTATTATATGTTTTACGAATGAAAAAGATGCAACAAATGCAATTCTAAACCTGGATAATACAGTATATCGTGGAAGGGTGTTGTTAGTTACTGATGCTGTTAACATGGTGTTAGTATCTGAATTGCTGAGTTTTGGAGGGAAAATTTTGACTAATAAAAGTGTAAAACGCTATACTTAAAGAATTATTTGATAAATTTAATTTGGCCTCTTATTAAAAATTATAAAATACTCTGTATTTGTAAAATTCTCAAAGTTGGATTTGTTAAATTGATTTTTTTGGTTCTTGTATATTGTATCATCGACCTATGTCGCCAATTCAAAAAATATTGCCAAATGCTGTCATCATTAATATTATGTTAAACATTAGTAGGAAAGATTTCCACTATTGGCTGCATATTGCAGCATTTAGCAACATGCATTGATTTGATGAAACTGGTCAGTGGTACAATAAGTACCAATCTTTTTTTGTCTGTTTTTAATATGTAGCATACATTCTGCATTAATGTAAAACAGAAATTTAGTAATCTAAAATGTTGTATAAAAATCCAACTATGAAGAATAATTTAAAACAAGATAACGCAAAAAAGGGGATATTTAGGCTGTTAAAATTTCCCATTTTGTGAAAACATTCGTTAATTGCGACTTGATGATAAATGTTTTTCTTTAAAATTCTTATTTATGCTTTTGTTTTTGAGAAATATCTACCATGTTAAATAACAATTTATTGATTTGTTTGCATTTTTCTTTTTCTTTTGAAGTGGTTACAAAAAATTTTCTAGTTGGTAATCATGTAATAATTATAATCTTATTATATTAGATTATTATTTGTATTAGATTCCTAAAAAATGTTTGCAAATATTATATTTTACTTCATCATATATACACAATATTTGGGAATTTTACCTCATATGAGATAATAAGGTACTTATGTATTAGCCCACATACCAGTAAATTGGCTTTTTGAAGAATTTGTGCCAAAATTTGGCAAAGGTTTTGAAGGATTTTCCGTACTTATATAAATTAAATTATTGTGTTTGAGCATGTGTAGGAAAAATTCATTTAATTTATTGGCTTTATATTGTGGCATTTGATGAAAATGGTCAACCATCTAATATATAAGTACCAAAAATAATTATATTAGATGTTTTCAGAATTTAAAGTAATTTTCTTTGATGTATTTGGATACTATAAAAATTCATTGCTGTATTTATTGATAGATATTTATTGAGAAAAACAATGAAAGAAAAGAATTTAATGAATTTTCTTGAATATTTTTTTGTACATTTTTTCACACTTTTTGTGGAAAAAGACATTAAACTTTAATTAAATCATAAAATGAAAATACGAAATATTTCTAAAAGCAGTTATTTTGCTGGAAATTATTATATTCATGTTTAGTTTAAAAATTGTTTATGTTATTTGCTCATTAAAAATGATTTTACAATTAATAATTTGAAATTTGCACAAATCATTAATGATATTGTGCTCTCTATACTACAAACACTGACTGTTGTATTTTTTACTATTTGTATATTGAATAATCTGGTTGTTAACATTTTTTTTCTTTGAGAATAAAGGTATTGACGTAGAAAGCAATATATATTGTTACAGAAAGCACATACTAATTATGTATGTTATATTCACTTTATTTTCTAATAACAAAAGTAAAAATTTCAATTTCAGACAGTGTTTGACATAGGATAATTGTACAGGCTTATACATTCCCCCTTTTTGAAGCTGAGTATTATATTTCATGGGCACTTTTTGATGATTTACACCTAGAGCCCAAAATTGTTGTTGGTTTTAATTACTGTTCGTCTTCTCAATTTGTTTATATAGCTTGCATTTCTATTTACTCAAATGAATATTTTCCCGACTCTGGATGTTCTGTTTCTTTAACTAGAAATTGTTAATTTAAATGTGCTTGTGATTAATCATTAAAAAATTTTGGTACTTGCGTATTAACGTCACCGCAGTCAAATTGGCTCCACCCGAAATCGTGCCAAAGTATTTTTTAATATGAAGCATGTTAAAATCTTTGTTGTTTTGATGTCAAGATACGATTTGTGTGGTGCCAATTTTGCTGCAGTGTCGCTAATACTCAAGTACCGAAAACTTCCTTGAAATTATTTCTTTAATGTCAACAGTTAATGGATTTTGTAAATTTTGGTTATGCACCTAAAAATATTTTGTTTTATAACTGGAATTATTAGTTGTTTGACACCTCAAATGACTTAAACTCCAAACAGCCTCGTGTTAGAATATTCCTGAGCTATTAGTGACTGATGTTGTAATTTTGATTATTGACATATCTCAATAAGTGACCTTTTGCCGTATTTAACTTTGAATTCCTGTTGTGGACACCAGACTCGGACAATGTATATATCACACACGTTCTTTTTGAAATATTTAAATTCTTAAATATTTAATTAATTTTTTGTAAAAATTGTGTTTAACTTTAATTTACTTCATTAAATATAATTCATTTTTATTTTTTTTCAAGATTGTATTAATTAAAATAAGTCTTCTTTAAAATCGTGTCCTTTTTTCCTATATGTACATGTCCTAGTTTAGATCTTGAATGAACCCTGTGTTAGGGAGAATGTATTTATAGAACTACATAAATAATTTGGATATGAATCAAAACCAGTTTCAAGATGTTAAAGAAAACACTCAATTTTAAATATTGATGAAATTATAAAATACAAAAATACTCTTATTCACATTTTGCCTTAATTGTATCAAAAATGGTTTAAAAAATTAAATATGAATTTTTAAAAAAGTAAAAGGAAAATATATAAAATTTTAAAGAAATATGAAATTTTTTAAAAACAAACAATTGCATTAAAAATGTTCATGTGCAAAAAATATTTCATTTTGGTATGTGTATTAAATTTTTTAAAAATGTTAGATTATATGCATTAATTCATTTTTCTTCCAATTATATAATACACATATTTATACATATATTTAAATTTTAAGCTAATTCTGTAATTCATTTTTCTATAGCTTTAATGTGTATTGCTTAACTTGTAAAGCTTTTTTGAGTAATTTGTAACTATTTATTTGTCCTTGCAACTCTTAGCCCATAAAAATTGTCTTGTTAGAAAATAAAACAGTTTGGTGAAAATATGATTTAACCCCCCTTCATGTGATTTTTAAATTCACCAAATTTGTGTATTTTTATTGGGTTTCCCTGAGAGTAAGTTAATATGGACTCTTCGTACAACACAAAATGTAAGAAGAAAAACATTTTACTTACCTATTTTTGCAGCAGAGATTGGTCAATTTATTGCCAAAATTAATTTCATCACTTAGGATGGGGCTGAACTGCTTTTCACCCAGACAAATAACTTATAATAAGAAGGATTGGAGGTAATTTAGTAATGCTTGTTTAGTTCCTACCTGCATTATTATTCACTACATAAAATATATGTAATAAAAATGTGCAAAAAACAAATTTTTTTTCTTCCAATAAATTTCATAAAATTAAGATGTATTTGTAATTTTTTCTTGAAAAAAAATTGGTTCCTACCTATTAATTATTACTGCAGCCAAATTTGTGCCATCCAAACCATGCCATTCATCATCATCAAAATCTGGCTGGTTTCTTTTTTTTTTCCAGATTGAAATGCAAAAGAATCTTTTTTTTTGTTGTTGTTCTCTTGCTATTATGATATGGCATGATTTCGCATTACGTGAATTTTGCTGCAGTGACATCGAAAGTACCAAATTTTTTTTGCCATGGTATTAAAAGTAAATAACAAAAGTTATGATATTTGAGGAGGGGAGAATTTCTGTTTTTTTTTTATAAATAGAATTGTTATTTTAAGGAAACATTTTGTGTACATTATGTTTTGTTATACAATTTAATATTATAATGTTCTGAAATATTGTTTTTTAAATAATATACTATAGTTTTTTTTAAAAACTATTGTTGAATTATTTTCAGAAACATTTGAGATTATATTTTTTATGCCCTAGGTTATTTTTTGTTAAGCCTGCATGTTCTTTCAATGTTAAGATACATTTTTCAAAATTGTGTCATATTTTACCAATCAATATTATCACATCTTGAAAAATTTCCTTTTTTACTTTTTGTAAGGTATGTTATTACTGTAGTATGCGCCTCGCAAATAATTCATTGCTTTAGCAATACACTTCCTTGTTATATTGTAAGAAATTACATAATTTTATAGATGCTTTTTGATATAGTAATTCATTTGAACTATTGTATTATTTGTATTTGTTCAAAGTTCCATATGTTTTGTAATAATTTATCGATATTAAATTTTTGTTCTTTAGTTGGTAATTTTTTTGTTTTTTGTGACACATACAACATAAATTTACCTCTTTTATCTAAAATAAAAGTACGTATTAATTGATGTACTTTAACCCTTAAAATCAATTATATTTTTTTCTTTGATAGTTATATATATTAAATTGGTAGCAGAGTTACAGCTGAATAATTTTACACGTTAATGGGATTCAAATGATACAGTAGAATCTTTGTTTTTATTTTTTATCTACTTGGATGAATTATTTTGCTTAAATTGTACTTGTGATGTCAAAAATCATTCACAAGGGAACCATCTCTGGGCTAATATAATTTATTACCAGCACACAGGGACTCTTCTAACTACTAAGTACTATACAATTCTATTTTCCACACATCTATATAGAAGCAAGTTTATATCGAAAGATATTTCTATGTGTGGTGTACACCAGATCTCGAGCTGCCTACCGATTCACTTTTCTGTGACTTTTGTTCCTCTGCTAGAGGGCACTGTATAATTACTAAAAAATGCTAATATGTTACCACTGAATTCCTTATGATTGGAATTTTCTCTAACGAGGACTAAGTGTGAATATGTAAAAATCATCTTAAAACCTTTTGAATTGGTTGTTGAATTATTTGAATACTGCCTCTGATTTACAGTAAATAACATGTTTTTTATGTGAAAGAATATTATACACTTACTGTTATATTAATGGATTATCTACTTTCTTTTGTATGAATATTTAAATAGGCAAGATACCAGCTCAAGTATTGTTTTTATCAACTGAACTTGTATTTCATAATTTTGGGATCCATCAATCAGTTGTAGATTAAAGTCAGTTGAGGCCCCATCTACAAAGGAAAATGTTGGTGCCTTAAAATAAGACAGAAAAAATTAAAAGAATAAATATTAAACACACTTTCAAATACATTACCATGATTTGAAAAAACATGATTTTTTACATGAACCATTCTATCAATTGTAATATGATGTAAATGAAATTAAAGGTATGTATAGAATCTACTAATGAATTTATTGAGTAATTGGAAACTCATAATTCTCATGGGGTATAGACAATGGGTGCAATTACTTAAAAAAAAAAACGAAGCATATTGACAGTAACCCTTGTGTAATTCAAGTGCAACCAGTGG
>BMAV01015117.1:51738-64451 GCA_019973955.1 Trichonephila inaurata madagascariensis
CCCCCCCCTAAGCCCTTGATTTTTTTTCCAATTGATTGTAATTCAAGTAAATAGTACGTAAAATTTAATTATTTGCTGTGTTGTTTATGATTAATTTTATTAATTAATGCTAATTATTTATTCAGTAATTAGTTTTTTGTTCCTGAAAATCGACAAAATCAAAAGGAGCATGATACGAGAAGGGTGGACTTTTGACCTTGGACCCCCTCTCCCCCTTGAAAAATTCCTGTGTGCGCTACCAGTAATGAATTATCAAATTCCTTATCAGTTGTTTGTGGACCGCTGCAGGTACTCAAAAACTTTTAATAGCATTCCAAAATAATTCTAAAAAAAGATACAAAGGTAAATGACATAAACCTCAAGCCCTGATCTCTATTCAATTGAGGCAGTCTTCCTGTAATGTGGAACAAGATCTAAATTCGGAACGCAATTTTAGATAGAAAAGTTGTTTTAATAGTCATGAAAATTCGAATTGTGATCCTTCATGAGTGTTATTATTTTTAATTAAAATAATAAAGACTGATATATATACAGGAATAAATATTTAATGATTTTTAAGTTTCACAACTCAACATATCAGTGCCGGTTTTAGCTCATTTCGGACCCTGGGCGCAGATCTACAGGCCCCTTGGCGCTGCCGGATTCAAGGAAAATCTTGTTAAGTTCAGCTTATCCGGACCTCTGGGCGCTCGGCCCAAGCGCCCAGTGGATAAACTTGCATTGCAACATACGTAAAACACTCTTTTTAGAACACATGATAGCATTTTATATGGGAGAAAGGCAATTCCAACCAAATGTGCGGGCAATCTTTTTCGAACTACTTCTAGGGGAGAAGAATTTCCCTAAAAAAAAAAAATGCTAGTGGCGCCATCTGTCTGCTGTTTTTCGTAAAGGAGAGGTTGCTTTAAATATACAGTGTAATTATAAATATATATTTATTTTTCATACATTGTCATCACAATATTGAATAGTGTACATGCATGAATATATGTTTTTTTCATTTTGAAAGATTCACTCACCATCATAAATTTCCGAATGTAATGCTAATCTCTTATGGAGAGTTTAGTACTTTTTTCCTCAATTTAAGATTGTTGATTTCAATTTTATGGAATAAAATGTATTCGAAAGAGTAAAAAGGGAATGTTTCCCAGGATTTTGATTTTTTGCAAGTGTATTTTTAAATAATAGATCAGAAAACTTGTATCCGACGCATAAAACGATCATAAGAGTACTTTAAACAATTGAGCATATAAAATAAATCCAAGAAGCCTTTTTTATGCTCTTTTTTTTTAAAAATTAACTTTCTTGCATGTGCAATTAAACTAGTCAGCATTTTACAAATTTAAAAAGAAAGAAAACAACAAACTCCTCTTTGCAGAAGGATACATTCCATTTCTCCTGCATCCCATTGATATATTTAGTGAGTTGTTTAAGAAAAATGTAGCTCTCTTAAAATTTGTAGTGGTGCTGTCCTACATGAATATCTGGTGATTTATAGTGTTTAAAATGTACTATATAAGTACGAGTTTGGGGGACTATCTTTTTTATATAACTTTTATCAAAAATATTTATGAAACACTAAATAAATTACAGGTTTCTATTAATTACTAAAATAAGCTGTGGGTATTTTTTAGATGCCGTGAATTTTTCAGGAAATTTAGCGGAAAGCATTTACAGTAGACTCTCGATAATTCGAAGCTGAGAGGACCAATGAAAAACTTTGAATCATCAAGAGAGGATAGGAAAAAAATCCCAAAATACACGAAGAGAAATTTTTTCGAACACATTTAAATCTGAAACTATGCAATAAAACAACAATTGTAAATATGTATGTAAGGATAATTAAATTAGATTTAAAATTAAATTCCCCATATAGCACTTAACTTTTTTATTTTCCATTACATTTTCAAGTATTAAATTAATCACCCAATTATTTTTCCGAAACAGATGGCCTAACCACTAAACATTTCAAATACCAGATCATTATATTTAATAGCCCTATATGTCAGCATTAAATTTCAAGTACACTCATAAAATCAGAGATACTTCTCACATCTGGGCTTAAGTGGTAACAACACTTTGGCGTCCTTTTTTCTCTCAGCGTCAGATGGTGTAAATAATTCATTGAATAAAGATCCTTTTTAAAAATTAAGACTGATTCTGACTTGAAACATGTCATGTATAAAATTATTTTAAAGTATTTTTAAAAAGTAAATATACAGTATAAATACTAGACAGAAGTTAAAAGTCCTCTATTAAAAGAATACATTTATGTATTAAAAACAACTCTTAAGAGAATGCATACTATACATAATTAATTTTTTTTTGTTCTATGGCATTCAATCTAACTTTGTCAATAGATTTTTTTTAGAAAAAACGAAGTTTGAAAAACGTCCGCATCAGCATGATTTTGAAGGGAAAAGTTGCGCAGTTTGTTTAGTGACACACACTTTAGCTTCTGTCAGAGTCAACTCCGATGGTCATCAAAAGGGTTACGTTACAGGGGAGACAATACAAAACAAAACATGTAAGCTCCTACGTGTTTGCTACAGGACTCCACATGATAGTGTGTGTTTGAATTGTTGAGAGTTTTAGATCACTAAGAATTATTACGTGTTGAATTCCGGCCGGCCACAGGTTTTACTTCGAAATATCGAGTGTACCAAAACGTATTGTTTCAGTTCGAGAGTTTTTCTAGGGGCTCAGCATATACTTCGAATGAAGGTATCCGACTACGTTCGGAACCGGGATTTTAAAAAAAGCGCATAAATGGATAATTTCCATAATATTTAGTGTCATTTAGATTAGAATACATGTATAAAATTGTTTTAAGGACATTTTGACAAAAAAAATTTATTTAAATACACTATTTCGGCAAAAAATTAACTTAGAATAAACTTTTTTCAAAATGTTCTCCTTTTGTGAAAAATGCTTCTATTATAATAATATTTTGCCTATATATAGTTCAGACCTCTGTACAGAGGCTCAACTATGATTTTTGAAAAATTTACATTATTTTCAGAGTTACATTCCATTGAAATAATTATCGGCGTTTTTTTCTTAAAATGTCTCCCCTCTGTTGTCGTAAAACTTGGATAAACCCACTTCTAAGTTATATATTTCAAAAATTCTAGTTGAGCCTCTGCACAGAGGTCTGAGCTACATACAAGCAAAAAATTATTATAATAGAAGTATTTTTCACAAAAGGAGAACATTTTGAAAATTAATCATTCTATGTTCCTTTTCTGTCAAAATATTGTACTTAAATAATTTTTTATTGTAATACTAATCTTAAAACAATTTTATATACATTTTCTAATCTAAGTGATACTAAATATCATAAATATTGTCCACATTTATACGCTTTTGCAAAATCATTGTTCCGAACGTAGTCGGATACCTTAACGAGAGGTTTGTATTATCGAAGGCTTGAGTTAGTGAGAGTCTACAGTATTTGATAAAGAAATTATATACTATTTTTTGGGTACAAGGCTAATTACGAGTTGCGAAAAAGAAATTGCTTTTTTATAATCTAAACAAAAATAAATAAATAAGAATTTATACACAGTAATACTGGTTTTGGATGAGCCGAGTGTTTGCTAGTGCCGCACAACAAAACAACACGAGAGCTAATGGCAACGGACCTCGAAATTTTGAACCATGGTCAAGTGACGAGGATGATACTTCAGCTGAACCCTCCTGTCCTAACTTTCAAACCACACCATGGGAGGACGTTTGAGCCACGATAGATTTAAAATTTCTGGCTAGATTTATTCTGTTTCTCAAAGAGGCTTATTGATGAAATTGTTCTGCCGGTGGAAAAAAAGCCGTTTTCTTCTTTTTTAAGACAGTTTTCTGTACACAATAATTCCAGAAATCTCCTTTTTAAAGAATTTGTGTAGCATTTATGTGTCAGCGACCAAAGGGGCCCGGCTGTCAAAAGAAATGGTATTCCAGACCATAACTCCTGTTTGAGGGCCTGCGTGGCGTGCAATAGTGAAAGCAGGGTCGGCATGCTGTCCTGGGCATCTCCAGACAAGTCTTCGATGATCGTCAGGACACAGTTGGAAGCGGAACTCGTCGCTAAACACTATACGTCCCCACACACAGTCAGCATGATTTCAAAATGATCCAGTCAAGCAATTCTGTAATCTGGCTCGACAGTGTGCAAGCGTAAGTGGCAGGTGGCGTAGCGGTTGGTACGAGCGTAAATTATGTTCAATCGGCCATCTGTGAATGGTCATAGTGGACACTCGCGTGCGGGTCACACATGTGATGGTTGATAACGATGAATAAGGCGCTGTGACAGCTGATCTGACAGTCAATCTGTCCTCCAGATCTGCTGTGGCCCTAGGTTGACTGCTACCATCATGAAGCTGAAATTTGCTTTTGTCCACCCATTCTTGGCAGAATCTTCTAATGGCCGCACCGCTTCGACCCATATGACCAGCGATTCTCCGATTTGCCCAACCTGCCTATTTCAATCCAATGATACGACCTCTTTCAAACTCTGACAGTTGCTCGTAATGAGCTCGAATCCTGTGGCGAGGCATTTCTTCAGTCTTTGAAAGGTATTCTAAATTGCAATGCAACCGAAATTTTGACCATCAGACTGAGAATCGCTTTTTATAGACACCTGCTGAGTGCGCAGTTCCGATGCGCTATAGCTCCCGTTATTCATTCATTAGACACCAAATTTCAATCATTTGCATGTTTGGTACAAATGACTTTTCATACGAAATACAAAATTTCATTACAATTGGGAAATTCCTGCTTGGTGCATCGTATTTTTTTTTGCTTTTTGTTTGTTATAGAGTGTAGCATCGATAATACTTTTTACAGGATCAGTAATATTACATTGTTAAACCCCTCTGTCTCCCTTGTTGTAATGACTGTACCAAGAAGCAAAAGCGCCTTCTAGCAATCATTGAACTTAAGTACAGGCCAAGTGAGGAAATAATGTAGTGTGTATTAAAAACTATCCATGTTCTTTGCCCCTTATTTTTGTTAATGATATATGTTGCCTTTGTGTAACTTAATTTAAATTTAAAAAAAAAACAATTGTTGCACAACAAGAGACTTTATTGAACCCATCCCCGAATTTACCACAGTTAGCTTAATCTTTAGCATCCAGTGCTCTAAAATTCTGCTGCCAAATGGTCATGGGCATGAGCTCGTTGCTGGTGATGTTACTATCGAACCGCATGAGGTAAATAAAACAATTCTCAAAATGAATAAACAATAAAACAGCTTCTTTCTATAACTTGTACGATGGCACGAACAATAAGAATGGTCAAACAGATCATCCGACCACAGAGTGTAAAGGTAGTTGACCAGAAATTGGACATCGCTTACGGGAGGAGGCTAAATAAGATCCTTATCTGCTAGTTTTGAATAAAAATAGAAGGGACAAGAAAAGTACAGTCGGACCTCTATATAACGAAGTCGTTAAATCCTGAAAAAAAATTCGCTATATGGAAAATTCGTTATATACAGATTATCTTTCAATTTTCTGTATGTATAAACCACATTTTAAATTCATACATAATAAAAATTCCTTTTTGTAAATTAATATATATTTTATGTGTCTTAACTATCAAAAAAAAAAAAAAAAAGGAAGAAAGAAAGGAAAACTGCAAGGAAAGTTTCTTGACGCCTTTATCCACTTCTTGAAGAATTAAAATTTTTTCGATGATGCTCAAGCTCTTACGTTTTGACATTTTTGAGCCACAAGAAACTAAGTTACCAGTACGACAGATCAACACTACAAATGAATGGAGAATAGTTCAAAGTCACGGGAACACGAGATAATTCCACAAAGGGTGAAAGGGTATATCGAAGATATTTCTGGTGAACTGGATAACGGGGGTTAAAGGTTGCACTTGGTTGAAACGCCCAGAATTCTAATGCTCTTGGTGAGTTAGGCAACTAATAAAATTAGTTCAAGATTTATGACCACCATAAAATGTGTTAAAAGGCAGAACGACTTGAAATGTCCAAAAATATTTCAAAAACAGGGAGAAAAAAAATGAACCACAAGAGAAAAAGTTCATTATATAGAAAATGCACTTCGCTATTGGGAGGTTATTTTACGAAGAAAATCGGGAAATTTTCTTGGTTCCTGGAAAAAGTTCGCTATATAGAAAAATTCACAATATAGAGGTTTGTTATATGGAGGTTCGACTGTATTTGCTTGTAGCACTAACTGCAGGTGGTGTTTCAGACTGCTAGGACAGGGGCATAACGTGGGCTTTCGCCGCCTGCGGCCAACCGGAAATTTGTCGCCTCTCTATTTTAATTATTAGCCAAGAAAATTAGTAAAAGTCAAAAAAGCAGCTTAAAAATTTTTATTTGTTAAAAATGCACTTTTCATGTTTTTTTCATAGCAAAATCTTTTATACAATTGTCAATATCAATATGTATTGTCATGTTCAATTGCCAGAATAGCTAAATTTGTTAGCCTTAACGTGGACCTAGTCGATCTGAGATAATTTTTGGTTAATTTTAGCTTAGAGAAGCTTCTCTCGCAATTGGTATTACTTATGGCAGATGATAAAAAAAATTCTCAACATTATGACAATGTTTGGTAAGTTATCTTCAAGTTTGGATTCAACAATATATTTTAATAAACCCAGAGAGCCGGATCTAGTGAGTTCTTTTTTACAGCCTGGGTCTGTTGCAGCTACGAAAGCTTGCAGACGTACGTGCTGAAGTTGAAATTCTTCTTTATTAATGTCTTGAGGAGCTTCATTTAAATTAAGTTCGTCTCTACTCAATATCACTTCAGGCCTTAAAAAAGCCTATTTTTGCGCTAGATTCTGCAACTGTGGGAATCTTTCTCGAATTTCAGCTGTCTATTGAAAAAACATTGTTCGCCTCAAGTCATCTTCGTACGATAACTGAACATCTTTGCTTTCGTCGCCAAATATATACTTTCTCCTGATTCGTTTTGGGGGTTCAAAAGAAATTTTAATCTCATCACATAAACTTTTAGCATATATTAAAGTGTCATCCACAAATTCCTCTTAATTTGCTTCTAATACGGTCTATAAAGCACATATTTTTTGATCACATTGATGGATATTTTGTTTACAGATAATTTTCAGCATCGTGGACTTCACACAGTACCGGTTGCCAGAAGCCCAAGTAACATTAAAACGAATGCGATATCATAGCGACTAATAAACTTTCTGCATCTGTGCATGTATTAAAGCTTTGACTCGTTTCCTTCAGTTTCGTAGCGTGGGCGTGATTTGGAGTTTAAAACATTTTTTGAAATTAAATATCGTGGTGCTTGTCGCCGCCCTTTTTCGTAAATCCCCACCCTCAGGGGGCTCACTTTCTTTAGGTGGGTACGGGTGTCACAATCCCGAAGTGCCCTAGTGATCTTTTCCTTTTCCCAAGGGGTTTACTATGTTTGGTAAACACGGGTGTCACGATCCCGGGGTATCCCAGGGATCCTTCTCTATTTTCGACCCTCCATCTTGTCATCCAATTTCTTTTCTTCTTTTCCCGTCCAGACCACAGACCTATGAATGTTTGGCGCAGTGTAGCCAAAACTGCCTCTTACGCCATAAAACACCCAACTCAACTCAACTCAACTTTTCGCAAATCCCTCGGGGCCATGGCCCCCTCTGCACCCCCCATGCTACGCCTCTGGCTCTTCTTGGACTCGAAGTGTCGAAAAAGAGTTGAATTTGGTTTTATTCTCCTCACAATAAATAAAGATTACTAACACAATCGGACACCGATTTAACGAACCCCTATTTAACAATTTTTTTCCTTTTTCCCCATGAAAATGAAGGCAAACCCCCCTATTTAAAGAAAAATAAACCCCAAATTAACGAATTATTTCAACGGGTGAATTTTTTTTTTTAATTAGTTTGTTAGAAAAAATTGGATTTTTTTTTCTTCAAATTACATCTTTTTGTCCGGAAGGGGAAAAAAGATTTTTCTTGAAAGAACATATTTCGAAGGGGCAAGGGTGCGCAGCGTTATTAGATTTAACAAGTAGTGATGAGCCATGAGTGCAACCCATCATGTGAGTTTTGAATAGGACAGGAAACTCTTATCTTATCTCATCCCACTCCACAACGTAGGGGAAAATTTTAAGATTTTAACGATTATGTTACATTTGATGATGGACTGCTTATCTGTGCAACTGAAATTCTGGAAACTGTTGATTTGTAGGAGCCAATGAATAACAATTCTGAAGCAGAAATTGATAATGGAACTCTTATCAAAACTGTTGCCTTTTCCAATGCTTTACATTGTTTGGAAACTGTGAGAGAAACCATACGTACCTCATGCAGCAGGATGTAAAGGACACAGTATTTTCTCCTTTGCATTGTCGAAAAAAGAACTTTTTCAAGTCAGGAAACAAACAGATTGTCAAACATTTATCAGTCAGTATTTTAAATTTTCCAACTAACTGGGGCGTAATAATTTACTAATACAGTAGAACGCCTTTTATCCGAATCAATTGGGACCGAACACTGTTCGGATACACGATTGTTCGGATAACCGAATGCGATCCATGCAGTATATTAAACCGGAACACTATTCGAATTTTGAAAATCATCACATGCGGGAAACGGGCTTGAAGAAAAAGCAAAATAGGTGCAAAATGTTGCAATGTTACATTTATTGTGGAAAATAATTACTTATTTTTCTCTGTACCATTGTACACCTTCGTTTTTTAGCTGCAAGGTCTCTGATTCTCTTGAGTAGCAGTAGTTGAGTAGGACAGCACTCTGATTGTTGTTCGTACCACTCCATAGCTGTCTCTAACGCAGAAAATGCGTCAGCATTTGATGGACCCTTGCTAATTTCGCGAGACTGTTTAATATTTCAAGTTTTGTCGTTATGTTCAAGACATTGCGCTTCCGTTTTGAATTCGAAACCATAGCAGTTCACAACTCAACAAAAGAGCACGTATACACCCTCTCATTTAGAAACAAACTGTTCTAATATTCCGTGTAGATGTTTATCAAATCACACAACTGAAATTCCCCAAATATCCCTGACCTTGGCTTTTCCCGTCACTTTTGGCCTCACGCGAAACAACTGCAGAGCATTGCACTGTTCGAAAACGCATTCATATACAGAACATATAGTTGACAAAAAAAAAAAAAAAACTGGTCCGGATATTTGATGCTCCGAATAATAAACGTTCGGATAAACGACGTTGTACTGTAGTTGCTTATAGTAGAATTCCAAAAAGGTAAATGCAAAAATATCGTATTTTTTTAGGACTTCGATGTAAAGAATTACCCCGATTTAACGAACAAAATGTTCGGTCCCGAGGAATTCGTTAAATTGGGGTCTAACTATATCTCAATGAGGTGATCACATTAAAAACTTACTCTCTTTTATTTACAACTTATTTACACAATTACAAAAACAACAACGCTTGTCAATCCAACATTACATTTTATGTGACAGGATTTCCTGTGCATTTCCGGTTATTAAATAAGTCATGTGCCTATCACAGGTGGTGAGACAACACAATCATTCCAAAAACTTCCTTCTTGACAACGGATAGAATGCAGTTATCAGAATTCTGAATAAAATTTTTTTAAAAAAACTAGTGTTCACCTTGATATTAAGAAAAATAATTAAAATTAAGGAAAAGAGCCTATAACTTCTCTCTTTTATCAGAGAATTCTATTAATTACGGCTAGTGTGATATGAATACTTTGTTTCCCTGCCAGTAGGGGGAGCTTCAATCGCTTTGTAGTTAAGAATTGTGTAGGCAAGGACTTCAACATTACAATGTAGAAGAAAAATCATGAAATATATTCTTTGCAAAAAACAATAATATTATTCTAATACTAATGAGTATATATATATATATATATATAGAGAGAGAGAGAGAGAGAGAGATAGTTTGGGTGCCTCCCTTTTTTCCTCCACGAAGAGAGCCTTAATGTTAGAAGCCCAGTGGCTGAGTGGTAGCATATCGCGCTCCCACGCCACAAGTCCGAGTTTCAAACCCTGAGCTGGGCAAGGTTGACTCGACCTTTCATCCCTTCTATGATTCGATAAATGAGTGCCAAGCTTGCTAGAACTAAACACTAGGATTTTCGCGTCAGACTGACTATACCTGAACGGAACATCTGCTCATGCACCTCAGTGCCTAAGGTCATGAAAATTGAGATGGGTACATTGGGCTTTGGCTGTGCCATTGAGTTTAGTTTAGTCTTGATATTACTCGAAATACAAGAGGCTGAATGTGTTAAACTAATTGATTTTTTTCGCTGTGATAATCGAAAAACAACTATTCAACCATTTGGTTATCTATCCAAGCAGATAGCTTTTGAATGGAGGGGGAAAAGGGAGAAAATAAGCTAAATTCCCAGACAGACGGCGCAAGTTGGGATCCTTTGATAGGGTGAATAATAACAGGTGTATCGCGTTAACATGTATTTTATCAAAAATAAAAAAAAATTTTTTTTTTGTTTAGATTTTTATTTATCCTGGAGATAACGAATCGCAGTTTTTATTTTTAATATGATTGCAGTGGCTTTTTTATTGTTCTTCATTATTTATATTTTTTTAATTGAAAAATGACTCATGAAAGAAGAAAAATGTAAATGTGATATATGTTCAAAATCAAATATTCTAACTTTTTTGTTTGTTTGTTTGTTTGTTTGTTTGTTTGTTTGTATATTTGTGGATCCGTGCTTCTAGTCCTAACTTTATGTCTATGGACCTCCATAAATGCATAGAATATATCGGAATGAAATATTGATTTGAGGGATACCGAGAATCTATGATTAAGACGTCCCAGGGGCTGAAAATATAAACAGTTTTCAAATAGATATAATTCTTTGAAATTAAAATTAAACAATTCGAATCTCTTGCGCATTATTTATAAAAGAATGAGGCTTCAATAAAGTGTAAAGTGTTTAAAATATAATTATAATTTAAAAAATTATAAGCATTTGGAAATGTGAAACACATTTCTGTAAGAAATATTTTAATTAAGTTTTACGTAGCGCATCATATCTTCTAAAATAGTAGCTCTAATTATTAGCAATACGTTGATTTATAAAGTTGAATGTGTCCTTATTACACTGTAGCTATTTTTATATAAATAGAATAAGAAATTATATATATTTTTTTAAAAAAATTACATTGATTTTTTTAAAATTTTAATATTTTTCAAATATTTTGAAATACAAAAGATATATAATAGTAAAATTAGGTAGGGTTTAAAAAGTATGGTATATTTTATAATTCTATAAAGTTTTATACATGAAAGCTACTATTTTATAAAATAGCATGCGCAACGTAACATTTACTTAATATTTATTACAGAAATGTTTCTTCATTTCAAATGCTTCTAATTTTTAAAAATCTGATTATATTTTACACATTTTGTACTTTTTTGAAGCCTTGTTTCTTTATAAATAATGTGTAAAAGATTCGAATTATATAATTTAAATTTCAAAGAATTATATCTGAAAATTGTTTGAATTCCCTCCCCCGAGACGAAGTTGACACCCCTGAGACTTCTTAAGTTAACAATTCTCAAATGAAATACTTACTTGAAGGTTACTGAAATATATATAAACAATTCTAATAAATATAAGAAATTACAATTTTTTTTCTCCATAAATTGTAACTTAAAAGCTTAAAAAATGTAAAAATTGAAAAAATATACCGTAAATTAAATTAAAATATTTTTATTTTGTTTTTGAAGGGGTTTAGTGGCATCACTAATCACCCGATAAGTAAGCACTGTTTGTAGGTACTTATGGAAACATAATTCGCTAGGAAAATAACAATCCAGTAGAACAAACAATAAATTTCATCATGACGAGACTCCACTTTAGAATAATAGAATTATCTGACATTTTCTACATCATAGATATTTGAATAACTCCTCTTTCTCTCTCTGTCTTCAAGAATTTTCTGTAAACCGAACTTTCTTTTTCGTTTCTGAAAGAAAGTTCCAGAAAATACGAGTACCTTTTAACTGTGTATTTCTGTACTTTTCTGAATTTATTTTATTTTTTGATTACTATTAAATTATTTAGTTGGTAAAATTTTAAAAAGACACTAAGTTCATGCTATGGACTTCCAAAATAAAACTTTTTTTTTTCTGGTGGGGAAAAAAAAAGTTAGGCCTGCAACCCCAAAACTCCTATGGACCTCTGAGGGGTTGTGGACCCTGATTGAGAAACGCTGTTCTTAATTTCTTGAAAATACCATTCTATAAGATTTTATGTAGCTTATTACCTCCCAGTATCAATTTATTAATTTTAAAAAATGGTCCCAATGATTCGAATAGGATAACATGAAAGCTAAAAACTTAAGCAATTAAGATATAACGGCGGGGAAAATTGCTATTATATGGAAAATAATCATTTTTACGTGTAAATTTTGTGTTTTAAAAACTATAAATGAAACAAGTATGTATAATTTTAAAAACCTGAAAAGTCTCAAAATTCAAGAAGAATTAATAATTAGGAAAACCCTGCACGAAAACAAATTTAAAAAAAAAATCAAATTCAGAGTGAATGAGAAAAACCAGGGGGAGAGACAGAAAATTCTACAAAATTATAGTTCTCGAAAATTGGGTCATGTTTAATGACACAAAACTATAGTCCTTATTTTCAGCACACAAGTACTTAAGGTTGTATTTCAATGTCTCGTAGTATATAAATAAAACATTTTTTATTCAAATGTTATTTTTAATTAAGTTA
>BMAV01015118.1:0-31915 GCA_019973955.1 Trichonephila inaurata madagascariensis
TTTTAGATAAGGTTGGAGTGTTGCTAACCGTTACGATGGCGGATCGCTCCGTTTATGTCAATTTTTCGCCAGGGAAAACCCGGATGCGCTGAATGGGTTGGGGTACTAAAAACGTTTTTTCAAAGTTTTAAAAGCTTTCCTGTGTTTTTTTTGCTATTTTTTTTTCCCCGTGGGAATTTTCAATTTTCTCCTCTTAAACGGAATATTTAAAAAATTTAAAGGATTAGAAATTCACTCTTTTAGGAGGGTTTAGGCATTTTCCTTTTTTTTTTGGGGGCTGCATACTTCATTCTTTTTTAAAAAGATATATCTGCATATAGAAATATCATATCCTGTCAGGGAGCCCAATTTTTTCCCAAATTTCCCTACTATTAGTTCATTTTTCCTATATATTTATATATATACATATCTTGTTCAAATTTTCATTCATTAATAAAATCTTTCTATTCATCCATTCAAGTTCAAAGAAATTTTTTAACTTGTAGTGGACGCCCTTGGTGTTAATACAATTTTTCAAACATTAATTCATTAAGGGAAATTTTAAAAAAATCTATAAAGAGAAAAAAAAAAATAATAGTCCAACAGAAATAAAAAAAAAGCAACATCGTCCGTGGCCCCCTGCAACCTGGAACCCGGTTGAAAACTTCACCCGAAGGTGGGGGTTTCGAACCCCACATTGGATGACCGTTTCGAGAATGTGATTTTTTTTTTTCTAAACTATTTTACGAAAAAATTAAATTTAATTAATTAATAAATAGAACAAACAAAAAAATACCCAACACCATATATAAAAAAAAAATGGAAAATCCTTTTTTTTTTCTTTTATTTTTTAAAAATTCTATATGTGATACATATTTATATTTAAATTTTAACTATTTAATAAAAGTAACTAAAAAAAAAAATTTTCTTTGTTGACCTAAGTGGGAAAGTACTTAATTTTTTTTTATATCTTACTTGCTAATTTAAATATTAAAAGAAAAAGGCTTTTTGTGTTCAGTATTTTTATGACAATTGTATATTCCATAAAATCATTACATATTTGTTTTATTATATCTACACCTAAAAACACAGTTTCTTGCCCAAAAAGCTTTAAAGACTTTCCCCAATTTTTTACTTTTTATTTATTTTGATGATGAAAATGATTATCAATTATAAAAAAAAAATACATTTTCGTTCAGCTTCTAAAAAGAAAAAAAATGGCATTTTTTTATGTATTAAAGTTTGAATTTTGTTATTTCTAAAATTTTTTAAAAGCGAGTTGTAAAAAAAAAATGATACATTTAAAAATTTTTTATTAATTATTTTTTTCATTTACATCTGCTTAAAACTAAAAAACTTGAATATGAAAGTTTTTTTTTCGATTTTCGAAAATCAGCTGAAGTAGATTTCATTATTTGACTTTTGTGTGTGTGAGGTTGGGGGGCTAGAGATTCCGTCATTAAAAGCCCCATAGTTGCAATCGATATTGATTCATTGTTGTTATTTTTGTTTATCTCGAAAAAGAACTGAAGAATGTATTTAAGTAATTATACATATTATAGTCATATTACATTATTCTATACTTTATTTTAGCTTTTGTCCGTTAATTATTGTTAATGATTTTGTTCATGACAAGAAGTTATAATAGACGCATTTGTGAAATAATATACATAAAATAAAATCTTGACAAAATATCATTAAAAAGGACCGTTAAAGAAATTATTGTGGGTTGGCATGATTTACTATGGTATATAATATATGATATCAATAATGATGTAAGTTCTTGTGTGCTATTTTTTTATACAATAATTCATAAATTGTTGAGCTATAATATATGCTGTACTAAATTAAGAAATACTAGTGTACAAGTTATTATATCATTTGAGTAATCATAATGCAGTACAGTAACTAAAATTTAAAATAATGCTGGTATTGGGAAAAATATATGCATCTATTAAAGCAATGCAATTATTAATATATGCATCTATTTTTTTTTAATAAATACCTAACAATAATTTATTACAATCTACATTGTAAAAATCTGAAGGTAAACAAACGTATCTATCAATGTATCTATCTATGTGATGCTATCTTCTCCCTAACTTCTCTTCTGAACGCAGAAACGCGTTGAAGGTACCAAAAGTTGGGAAATGATCGAAGAAATCCATTTTGACCATTTACTTTGATTAAAAAATAACTGCTTTAACATATGATTAACTTGAAATGCATTATTGAAATCACAAATTTCTACAACGTATGACATTTTTTATAAATTTCTATCGATTTCTTTTAATTTAAATTTTTAAAAAATGTGGCAGTGGTAGCCTAGTGGTCAAGGTAATGGATACGTGGCCAGTGTGTCATGTGTTCGAGTCTAGTACCGCTGAAGACCCGCAGTGTATGAGAGCAATGCACCTTAAATCTGCCGAGAGCTCAAACGTCCTCCCGTTGATGTGGTAGTTAGGAGAGGGAGATGCCAGATCGTGCGACATTAATATTCGCTTACTTACTTATTCTATAAAAAAAAAATAGAAGTTTTTTGGTAAAATTCATTTTTTCCTAAAAGTTTCTATTTTATTAATTAGGCCCGGGACTTATTGAATGATGTGTTACTTTTTTCGGGATTTTAAAAATTAGTTTTCAGGGCAACAAAAAATGTACAGAAACATTATTTGTCTAATTTATATAAAAGAAAAATTTTAAATACAATGTGTGATTTGACAAAAAAATTCTTCTTTCCTTCAAATAACTAAAAAATGAGGATCACTATTTTATTATTACTTCATTTTGAATGATTTCATTCAACATTTTTCATGCTTTTTCATGTTTATTTCGTGAAGTTTATAGAAATAGACAAGAATTGAAGCGAATTGTATCTACTAATTATTCAATATATTATTACTCTCGAACCAATCGATAAAATGTATTAAAAGTTGATATTAATTAAGTTTATCTTGGTTTAGGCTGTTATTTACAATTCTCTGGCGCTAAAAGGAGACATTAGGAGAATCTAAATTTAGATTTATACTTTGATTAAAATGTAGTGGTTAATTGGATGTTCTTTACTAAGTTATATTTAGTTAATTTCTGTTTTCTTCAAGCAGAATTCTCCTTTTTTCCCCTTTCTATCAAGTTGAAAAAATAGTTTAGAGAGAGATTGAGATCTTAGTTTCTTTGTGTGAGCCTAGTAATGGACATATTACAAAGTTAACCTTAAGAACTCCGTATTAACTTGGATTACTACAAATTTAGATTCGGAAAAATTTTCTGGTTTCGTGATTACATTAGTTGAAACTGACATTTTCTTGTCTTTTCTAAAAAGCTATATCTGTTTTTACCTAAAGTTGCTATGGTATACCTCTCAAACTGAGAGAAAATTGTGAATATTACTTATGAATGTCCGGTTTCATGAAACTCTAAAACAATTTAAGGTATCCGAATACGTTAGGAACCGCGATTTTCCAAAGGCGTACAAACGAATATATATATATATATATATATATATATATATATATATATATATATATATATATATATATATAATATATATATATATATATATATATATATATATATATATATATATATATATATATATATATATATATATATATATATATATATATATATATATATATAATAAAAAATATATATATATATATATATATATATATAATTAAATAAAGGATTGGAACGAAGTAATTTTAACTTTCGAAAGCAAATGCAAGACATGAACACTTTTCATGAAAAAATTAAACATTTGGTAAAGAAAATATTTTTGATGAAAATTGAAGATTAGAAAACTTATCGAAATGATGTATTTGGTACACCAAACAAACAGGCGCAAAATGTATCATATATTATTTAGTGATGTTCAATAAGAAATGGTATAGCGAGGAAACCAATTTTTGTAAGAAAGTCTGCTTTATGAAATGTAATTCATTAAACCCTTACTAAACTTTTTCCCAATATAGCTTTTTTTTAATTAGTGTAAAATAATTTAATTTATTCTATCATTTTAGTAGTTTTCACTACGTTATCAAATCTGGTCCTAACTTTGAAATAAATTCGGTATCCGATTACGTTCGGAATCATGATCTTGCAAAAGCGTACAAATGAATATTTTTTTTTATATTTAATATCACTTACATTAGAATATACTTATAAATAATACATTATAATTAGCCTATATATATTAGAATACAAGTATGAAATTGTTTTAAGTATATTATTACGAGATTAAAAATGATTTAAATGCAATATCTTGGCAAAAACTGAACATAGAATTATTTATTTTCCAATTATTCTTCTTTTATGGAAAATGCTTCTGTAATAATAATATTTTGCCTATATATTGCTCAGACCTCTATACAGAGCCTGAATTAGAATTTTTAAAATATGTACTTTAAAAGTGGATTTATCCATATTTTAATACATCAGAGTGTAGAAATTTTAACAGAAAAAGACATAATTGTGTGTTTCATTTGGTAGTGTTTTCAAAAGTCAAAGTTCAAGCCGTCTGGGTGTAGGGCAGCGATGCACGCTAAATCTGTCGAGAGCTGAAACGTCCTCCCGTTGGTGTGGTGTGGTAGTTAGGAGAGGGGGGTGCCAGCTCAGGTGTCGTCCACGTCACTTGACCATGGTTCAAAATTACATGGTCCGTCGCTAAAAGCCCTCGTGTAGCTGAACAATGCGACGTTAATATTCAATCAATCAATCAAGCCGTCTGGAGAATTCCTAGCTATATATACACAAGCAAAATATCATTATTGTAGAAGCATTTTTCATAAAAGGAGAATGTTTTGAAAAAAGGTAATTCCAAGTTCATTTTTTCCCAAAATATTGCACTTAAATTTTTTTCATTGTAATTTTATTCTTAAAAAAATTTTATAAGTGTATTCTAATGTAAGTGACATTAAATATAAAAAAAAATATTCGTTTGTACGCTTTTGCAAAATCATGGTTCCGAACGTAATCGGATACCGAATTTATTTCAAAATTAGGACCAGATTTGATAATGTAGTGAAAACTACTAAAATGATAGAATAAATTAAATTATTTTACACTAATTAAAAAAAGCTATATTGGGAAAAAGTTTAGTAAGGGTTTAATGAATTACATTTCACATAAAGCAGACTTCTTACAAAAATTGGTTTCCTCGCTAAACCATTTCTTATTGAACATCATTAAATAACATAAAATACATTTTGCGCCTGTTTGTTTGGTGTACCAAATACATAATTTCGATAAGTTTTCTTATCTTCAATTTTCATCAAAAATATTTTCTTTTCCAAATGTTTAATTTTTTCATGAAAAGTGTTCATGTCTTGCATTTGCTTTCGAAAGTTAAAATTACTTCTTTCAATCCTTTATTTACTTCACATATTTGTTTGCATACTAATGAAGCACACATATATCAACGTGTAAGATAAACACTTCAAAATTGATGTGACTGCATAAATTTATCTATTCATCAAATTAAATTATTTGTCGTTCAATAAAAATTTAACTAAATGAACAAAACACTGATACCTCTATGTAAAGCAAATGCATCAATTTTTTTTTCTTTTTCGCATTTGCATTTAATTCTGTGACTGAGAGTCCTTATAACGAAATTGTGTCTGAGTATAATTTAAAATTCAGTTCTTTTGAATACTTTTCAAACTTCTGTGAAACGGAATTGGATCGTTTGTACGTGATATTCGAATATGCAGAAGAGGAAATAGAATTCTCAGAACACCCCAGATTGTGTGAGGGGTGAAAGGACGGGTGCCTTTTTACAGCAGGGGCGTGCAAATGGAAAAGCACAACCCCCTTTTTAATCGAAGTTGAGTACCCGTTTTCCTCCTCACGTATGCAGAAAGGGTTACAAAAACTACTAGGTCGCCAAATCTACACGGAAAGATTTATTACTCATACCACAGATAAAAATATTTTATAGTGTAGGATCCTATGTGCATCAATTTGTCATTTGAATATTTAATAAATCATCATAAAAATGACATCAAAAATTTAATAGCCATATTAAAAATTTCCCAAAAACTATGACAAAGAAAAATTTCTAAACTTAGGGCAGTGGTGGCGAACCTTTATGGATCAGCGTGGCATTTTTTTTGTAGAAATGTTTAACGAGATGAATGCCGTCAGATAATTTTGACTTGATTTTGGGAAAACAATAAAACTAAATGCTAAGAACTCAAAACTCTTAATTTACTATGAAAAAATACATTTTGTATCGTATAGTAATAAATATTCAAGTTGTACGTGTAATTCAAATTATGAGTTAACATTAGTAGGACTTTTAATGTTGCAGATTAGATGGCAAATAACTTATAATATGAATGTAAGATGTTACTTTTAGTATAATGCATGCTGAATTGGAATCATCCGTAAAAAGGCTTCTAAGAGAGACTTTAATATTATTCATCTCTGAAAATAAGGACTCGCGGGCATAGAAAGATGAAAATGTGGCTATAGTACCATGAGTCAGCTTCTTCTAACAGTTAAATGTGTCTGGAATGGTATTCCATGTTTCCGATTTTTCATTAGTGGCATTTTTACTATGTATCAATTCCAACTTTTTCCTTGTTTCAATAAATTTTTGAATCCATATTGAACTATACTGAAAATAAATCAGTTGCATATCAAATTCTTCAATTTCCAACAAGTAGAACTGGAACAAGTTCAGTTTATCAAATAAAGTCACACCAGGGTACAGAAATAAACTTGAGCGTTTCCGATAATTATTTGAACTGAGGTCTCGCTGAAAATTTCTTGATTGAAGAATCAATTACGTAAATAAATTCTTCTATAACTTTTTCTTCTTCTGGTTTCTCACGTATATCTAAATCTTTGACATTTTTTTCAAGATTGGGAAGTACTTGTAGTTTCTTGGAATAATATCGTTTATGAAAACATGCAGTTGAGCGTCAAAAGCGCGAATGAGATCCCTCATGAGGATTACTTTTTATGAACTTTGTTATTTTGGACTAAAATGCAAACTATTTTGATTGGGGGTGTGCCCAAAATATTGTGTTACGTGCCATTGATGGCACGCGAGTCACTGGTTCACCATCTCTGACTTAGGGTATTTACTTTACATGGCAAAAAGTTATAAATGTTTCTTATAAAAAACTACTTTCAGAGCCTCAGAGATAATCTTTGGTCTCTCGGGATAAGCATGGTATAGTCCTTCAAGCAAAGGAAGAAGGAAAGATAGTAAATTAAGCAAAAACCTTTTATTTATAATTCTTGTATAGCGGAATGGCTCTCAAATTTGTATTGGTCCCTTTTCTTATATCTGTAGTATTGCATACATCCTTAAAATCAAGTGTACTTAGATGTTTCTGAGATTTACGGTGAAATGTATGCCTTAAATTTAAATGAGAAATAATAATTTCATGGTACCAATGACATTTTACAGTTTAAATTTACATTAAAATTCTACTTAAATTTTTTTTCCTGCATTTTTATGATAGAATTATTGTATTAAATAATAAGGAAAATAATACATTTAATTATCCATCATCTAAGATATTTTTCGAATTTGCAGAAAATTTTAACAGTGTACACGCACAGCTTATATTTATATACTTCGTAAATATAAAAAATGTATATAGTATATTAAGGGGGTCACTTCACGAAAACCGAATTAAAAATCGTTTTTTTAAATTTTGATTAAAAAATAAAATACCATTCATTTTCTTTCTAATGAAATTTTAAAATTTTTTCTCGCTGAATTAGAAGTATTTTAATTTTTTTAAAAAATTTTTTACATTTGTAAACCTAAAACATCTGACTGCCACGCCCTTTCAAATCAAAAAAAAAGACACATCTACTTTTCAGCCTTATCAAATAGTTTAAATTAATCAAAAGAATTTATTTTGATCCAGCTTATTCAGGAAAAAAATAAAGTGAATAGTTGTAGCTTTTTATTTATTTTTTTGTAAACCCATGCTATTTTTTTTACCCATTAAATACAACAATTTCTTATCTTGTGAAATATGTTTTCCATCAAAACAATAACGGTAAAATTTTAAAAAACGTTTTAAAACTTGGTTAAATAATAAAACGTTTGAAAAACAAATTTTGGAAAAAAATATATACAAAACCCAAACTTTCGATGAATTAAACGTTGCAAACATAAGACGATTTCAAAAAAAAATAATTCAGCTTTAAAAGAAAAAGTTATAATTTTAAAAAAGATTATGTTTTTTTTTTGATTCATTTAAATTTTCTGTGAAATGACTGACATTGTACTTTTTTCTTGTGCTTTGAAACAACATTAATAACATAAATAAATGAAAAACCCAAAGGGTACACATAAATTTAGGCACAAAATTTTAATATGTTGTGACTTTTGTGGTTTTATTCAAACATTTTTAATACCAGGTTTACTAAAACAGTAGTTAATCAAAAAGATAAAATTATATGAAGTAACAATAGACTTTCATATGGTATGAGGTCTTTTAAAAAAAGAAGGAGTTTCAAAAATTTTTTGGGTCATGAATTTTCACCTACACTAAATGGTTTTACGATTCCATGCATACATTAAATAACGCGCAGAAAGAAACTAAATTGGCTATGGCATTAGCTGCCCGAAACAATATCATTTAATAATGGATAAAATGTGGTTTATTTAAAAAAAACCGCAGTTGGTTTGGACACTGGGAAAGTTGTTGATAGAAATATTGCCCGGGAAATTCATGTAATTTTAACAGCAATGTACATATCGATGAGTGTTCGGCAAGTTACATTGTAAATAGTGGGGGAATGGAAGTTGAAGGGTGTACTTCTTTTATTTTGTATCTTTCGCTCGCAGACATTACAAAATTTTTGATATACACAATATTTGGATTATGGGGACTCAAAAACAACAAAACATTTTTTAGAATCTAAACCTCAGAAACCAATATTGAAAAATTAGAATGTGTTGGTCATTTGTATGTGTTGGGGAAAAAGATGGGGACATGACTTAGAGCGTTAAAATCAAAATTAAAGACAAAAAACGAGGACAAAATCTCTGAATGCCATAATGGCGACGATGAAATAGACAAAATTTCAAAATACTATGTTTTGGCTATTCAAAACAACTCGTGAAATTTGTTTGCCATAAGGCAAGCTTTTGACTATATTTTTGATAAAATGTTACAGATTTGAATTTCGACACGGTTTATGCCCCATGAGAAATGACTTGTGGGGGTAGATAAATTTTCATACTGAAAAGGGGACACATATAAGCATAAACACGACTTACCTATTGCAATTAGAAATAGCATAAAAAAATATTTGGGTCTCTAATCTTGAACTTTTGTCTAGATGCTTGCGATAAAACTCAAAATATTAGTGAATCGGAAATGTATTTGGTGTATAATTAAAAACTGATTTTGCAATTGTTTTTCAAAAAATATAGTACATGAAACTATATATTTATATAATCAAGGCTTCAGTACCGAAATTAAAAGTTTTAGATGTATTAAACATTCAACCCCTAGATTTTACAAATGTCGAGCATTGCAAAAATAGATTATGCGTGTATTAGGAAACAGAATAAGCAGTTTACAATAACCAAAAAAGCTAGAATTAAAACAAACAATTAAAAAGTAGACAAGAAGATGATCTTGCAGATGACACTGAATCCAAATTACAGTTCGGTATGCATTAGTTAATATAAGTTTTTTTCTTTAAAACTTATTTCTCAAAAATGTAAATTTCAACACAAAAGGAACATTTTTGAAAAAAAATACTTATTTTATAGCCTTGAAAATTTGCACATGTGTTTAAAACTATACAAATAAATATTTTAATGGGGATTTTTTTCAAAAAATTATTCAAAAATATTTATGGATTAAAATTACAAAAATTTTCACTGTTTTAAAAAAATTTTTAAAGTGTTCTCCCCATATAAATTTTTTAAAAAAAAAATCAAAATTTTAAAAATGCTCCCATTAAAATTAAAAAAAATACAATAAATGCATACAAAAAAAATTTATGACTGTACAACCTGCCAATTTTTTAAAAAAAGTTCTAAAAAATTTGGGCATTTTTTAAAATTACGGAATAGGGGAAAAAAGCTGCGTGAATTTAATGGCAAATAAGAAACAGAAATAAAAAAACTAAATTATTAAGTATAATCAGAATACATTACGTAATGAGTTAAGAGTATTTTCATACCTTTAGATGAAATTATTGCCTTTAAAATTAAACTCAGTTTAATTGTATCATATATATAAAAACAATTTCTTGTAAATGTATTGGATAGCTTTTGTGTACTGATTTTAGAGGATTTGAGACAAATACTTTTTCAGACTCAATGTATCATAAAATCAAGATAAAATGCCTCTCTTTCCATATTTTAAACTGTCTTAAATTGAAGTAGAATCTTAGAATGTTACGATTAAAATAAAAAAAAATGTATAAATTTTCTTTTGGAAGATATTTATTTTAAAATCTGTAGAATATAACAAAAAGAGTATGGAAGATATAATGTTTTTTAATAGCATAAAATCACATAGGTGGAAAGGAGAAAGATCATAGATTTTTCACAATCATTATAATTTTCTCTCATATTAATATATTTTTATTAAAAATAAATTGCAGAAAACAATTTTAATATAAATTTTTTCTTGGAATACAGGTTTGTATTACCTAGAACTAAACATGCTCTGTTTTGAAATTTTTTTAAAAAAAAGATTTAATTTATGATTATTAATTGTTTGTTTATAGTGTAAGACTCACATTTTTAATTTTGCAAATAAATTCACATGTTGTCTGATTTCTTAATCGAATATAAATATGTGTATAACATTTTTTATCTCAAAATGTATATAAGTTATTCGATTTTGTAATACACACATACGCAAAATTAAGAAATTTAGGAAAAAATATTTTCCACATTATTGCCAAATTCGAGGAACAATCGCCAAATAAGGTTTCCCTAACGGATCAGTGAATGACAGTATAGCGATGACAAATGGTACTTAAAAGGTCTCCCGCATGTCATTCAGAATATGGAATAGTTCGTGTGAATAATATGATCCCTTGCACAAGACCGCACTATCAACTTCTTCCTGAAAAAAACGAAAGAGAATACAGATATTTAAAAAAAATGATTCTTTGACCATTACTTTTATGCATTTATTGTAGTGTACAGTGTTACTTTAAAATAAAACAATGTAAAGGTAAAGATAACTATCTATGGGTATCTAGATTTACTCATGCAAAATGAGTCATTAGAAAATCTAAAAAGTAAGTCTATGGGAAAAAAACGTAAAGTCTATGGAAGCTCTACTTTTAGCTTTATTTCTAAATAGCCTTCGTGTGTTGCTTCTAAGACCGATATTACTAAACATTTAGTTAATCAAATTTTATTTTTAAATGTTAAATTTTTGCCAAGTGAGATCACCTATAACAATTACAAAAATGTCTATTAAAAAACCCGTGTTTTTTATTATTAATATTAAATTAATGAAAATAATGTTTTTTTCATACCCATGTAACAACTTAGGATGATGTATTTGGTTACTAACTTTTTTGTACCATTTATCTTTAATCATGATCTAAATCTGATTCTGATTATGAAAATAAATATGGTATACTTCTTCCTCTGCTCATACCATTTTAGAATCTTCACTAAATACACTGGTGTGCAAAACTTAAGCAACAATGTAAAAATTTAGCAGATAGCCATGAAATTGCAGAAAAGGAGGTCTGGAGATGAGTAGAGGAACACGTAAGTCAGTAGAAACGTCATGCGTATGCAAATATCAGGAAAAAAACGTCAGAAGCGATGTGAGCGTACGCAAAACGCGTGATGTCGGCGCGCGCTGCTCAACAGTAGAATGAAATGAAGGACGGAGACGCAATTCACCTTATTCTCTGCAAGTGCCAGTGAGTCAGTTCGTGAAATATGGCTAGAAGAAATCACCTGGACGACTTCACACGTGGAAGAATGATCGGAAAGCTGGAGGAGGGGCGTACTGTCACCAGTGTAGCTGCAGAGTTCGGAATCAACAAAAGTGTCGTTTCGCGCGCTTGGAAAGCGTTCCAAACCACAGGTACAGCTGTTAGAAAGGTTGGTGTGGCCGCCCGAGGACGACAACTGCAGGGGATCATCCTGCAGGCGAAAAAAGATCGACAGAAGTCAGCAAGCGCCATTGTTCAGAAACTGTACAGCAACAGGTCGACAAGTGTTGCGGTTTACTGTGGCCAGACGCCTTCACCAAGGGGGCCTGTTCGCCCGCCGTCTGAACGCTGCCCCCCGTTGAAAGATGGCCACTGAAGCCACCGTTTACAGTGGGCCAGAGACACAAAAACTGGACAACTGTTCAATGGAGGGCGTGTCCTCTTTACGGATGAGAGTCGGTTCAGTACCAAAGCGATTCTCAACGCGTTTTGATTTGGAGAGATCGGACCCGGTTTTTTTCCCCGTAACATCAAGGAAAGACACCGTTACGGTGGTCCTGGAGTTCTTGTCTGGGTTGGCATTATGCTGAACGGCGGAACTGAGCTTCACATTTTCGACGAGGGTCTGTAACCGGGATCGCTATTGTGAGGAGGTACTTCTTCCCCATGTGCATCTTTCCCAGGTGCCATTGGCCTAACTTCATTTTTATGGATGACAATGCACGGCCACATCGCACTCTTGCTGTTGAGGAGCTGCTGGAAAGTGAAGATAGCACTCGAATGGATTAGCCAGCGTGCTCCCCAGATTTAAATCTCATCGAACATGTGTGGGATGCTTTGGGGAGACGTATTGACTCACGCTTACATCATTCGGAGAACAACCAACAACTCAAGCAGATGTTGATTGAGGAATGGGCACTCCTACCTCAAGAAATGTTGCATCAGCTGGTTCTGAGTATGCGGAGACGGAAAAAGCAACCATTGTAGGGGGGAGGGATATACCTTTTAAGGAACATTGCGTTGTTCTTCCTGTTGGATAGACAATCATAGTCACGATACTATGCATTCAATAAAGCTTGTTTTGTTTGATTCCATACCGTATGCGTTTTTTCCCTTTTTTCAGCGCCGATGCCGTCACCCTTTTACGTACATAATACTCCCCCTCTTTTCAGAATTTCATGTCTCTGATGTTTTTTCGTGAAGTTAGGCAATAAACCCACCTGTTGCTTAATTTTTACCCAGGTAGATCATCTTTTGAAAACCTTACCTTAGGGTTTTTTTGTTATGTTTTTTTTTTTAATTGAGTCAAAGTTAGGAGGTATCATTTTCCCAAGCTCATACTCAAACAAACTATGTTGACTTTAACTAAACCAGAAAATGTTTTTGTCCGACTTGTGACTGCGATTAATTGTACGGCTATGTAAGATGTCGTTAGTAAAAAAAATCACTGTAAAATTGTAAAATTTGTTGAGGCAGTACCTACTAATGTGATAGAAGGTGTCAATTTTTTTCCCCTTTTAAAAAAAAAATGAGTCATCCCCAAACCAAACGATATATTTTTAAAAAAATTTTTCACGAAAAAATATGCACCTTCATCTTTGTCCCTTTACTTTGAGTTTCGGGATACCTTCTATATACATACATATGGCAAAATAAAAAGTGGACACGAATCATAACGTCATTAAATACTGCTGCGATAGCAGTGCCTCCCATTGAAGGTTATAAGAAAAATTTCGAGGAGTGTATCACTGTTCGAGTGTAGGTGGTTAACTTTGCTCATGTGAGAGCGTTTAAAGTTGTTGTAAACGTACTCATAGTAAATGCGCTCAGAACAGAACTTAAGGTACAGAAAAACTAGGGTCAGCAGACAGCTGCTCTTCAGACCACTGCTTCTACGTTTAATCAAAAAATAATTATGTCCACTGAAACTATTGTTTACCTTTTTTATAATTATCCATTGAAAATATTTACATTATTTCACCTGAGAAATACTACTTAATTTATTGGACAGCTATGAAAGAAATTGAAGGACATGTCTAAAATAGAAGCAATAATATATGATATATGGAATTGTTTACCTGTGTGTGTGTGAAACAGAAGGCACAGTAAAAAAACTAGCATTTGCTATTCTCACAGTAGTTGACTGTACATGTTCTTAATAACAAACATTCTCTTCCATGAATCGAATAAAAAGATAAGAGGCAATTTAACAAACGGTATTTTACAATTATGCCTAAAACTGAAAACTAAAAAATTGCCAAATACAACAAAGGTTTAAAAAGCGATACAAGGTCACTTTTCTAAGTTTCAAGTAAAAAAGAACTTGCGTTTGTCACGATTCTTTAAGTATTTATTTATTTATTTACCTTAGAAATATTGATATGGGCGTTTGTGTGCCTTAAGTACATAGGCGTGTAACCAGTACCATGGCCACAGGGATCTAAATTTGGTTTACTGAAAAATAGGTAAGGAAAACAATTGTCAGTTTTATATGAATCTGAAATAGGTTAAGACTCTACTAATCTTCCAAACTCTTATATGCAATTTCAAACATGCAGTCAATTTTAATTATTAGTTTATACATGACAGTCTCTGAATAAAATACTTCCCATATTATTGATTCGTAAATTTTCTTACGAAACTTGAAAGTTAAATTTTCAATTTTATATTTTGCCGCTATTTTATTACACCACAGACATAAAAGTATCTTTAATAATTTTTAGTTTTTGAGGGAATAAAAATGTTACTTTGCTTAAATTTGCATTTAAATAATATAAAAAATATTAATTTGAGTATGGCCATCTTGCCAAATCACTACCGGAGGAAGGGAGCGTCCCCACTTGGTACGCACGCGTAGGCATATAAATGGTTCTCTGATACCTTCATTATCTTGTTTCACTGACAACATGGCTCTCCACTCTCGAAAGTTTGCCAACCTCTGCTTCAGAAGACCACAGGAAAATTTCTTGTAAAAAAAAAAATCACATTATAGAAATAGAAAAACAGCAATTCAGCAAAAATTCAGATGTTGTGTGGCAATAACTAGAGTCCATCTAAATAGAGATCAATTTTCCAAACTGGAAAAAAAGCTTTAGTCCTTCTGAAAAAAAAATGAAAATGTTTAAAAACTAACTATACAAAAATATACACATAAATATATCATTATATATTTATTATTTAAAGCGTACAATTACACACTATGAAAACAGAATTGAAGTGCAATACTAACAACCATAAGCCCATTTGCGATAGTACTATTTTTAATTAAAACAACATTATTATGATAAATGGAATTTGAAAGAATGACAATTTTAAAGCAGCAAAATTAGAAGATTATACACGTTCAAATAAAGGTGTAATACCATCCAAACTAAGAGGATTAAAGCGCAATAAGATATTCAGAGAACTCAGGCAACAAAATAAAAACTAATGAACAAGCATTATTCATTTTTTAAAGATAAAATTAACTTTAGGAAAAAAATTCCGCAGGAGATCACACCTAATGGCGAATAAAATACAAAAAGTCCAACTCATCTATTATGATATTTGTGAATCTATGAGATAATTCTTTTTGGTAAATGTGCAGCAAAACGATTTCTTCATGTTTATTTATTTTCCCATGAAACGTAGAAGAAAGAATTCCATTATTTGAAAAGGCAAACAAATATAATAGACTAATTTAAAAATTAACTTGTAAATTCATTTGAAAACAAATCGAATATTTTTAAAAAATAAACGCATTGATAATCTGTTTTGAATTTTTCAGACATAATGTGTATTAAAATGAAATTCAAAACAACATCCTACAGCAATTGGACTTGTAGATCGAACTCGATAATTGTATTGTAATAAATAGTCAAATTATAGTATATATAAATAGTCACACACACACACAAAAGATATAGAGTATATATAAATAGTCAAGATATAGTACACATAAATAGTCAAGATATAGTATATATAAATAGTCAAGATAATTTTTTTCATGGGATTTAATAGCCCCAAGAAAGTAAAATTTGAGAAATTTTTTATCGTAAGTAAAAAAACCGAATTAAAATAAATGAAATTAATTTTTTTTCTTATTTGAATACCAATTTTTAATTAAATCATGTTTTCTCGTAATAAAAGGAATTAAACTCCATTTCAGATACCTCTTTTAAAACTTCAAAGATAGAGAATCCAAATCCTGGTAATATAAGTAACAGTCAAAACTGTGAGTATATTGACTTATAGATTAAAATGAGATAATCTGCAAAAAATGCAAAAGGTTTTCTCAAAAATATCCGGCCAAGTCACCGATACTATGTCGATTGAAAATAAAAATTACACAAGTTTCAAAATTGAACCTTGTGAATAAAGGGCTGCCTATATTTCCATGATTGTTTAGCGATTTTAAATTCATGTGCAACTTCTTAGCTAAAATAATTAAGAGATTTAGATAAAGATAAACAAAAATTTATACTTGAAAGATTAAACAGAAAAAATGCCAGAATTATTTGAGTCAATTGTTAAGGCAAAATTAGAATAAATAGCATTTAATTTTGGCCCTCTTATGAATACAAATAATATACTCTCTCACTTTCTCAAGAAATCTTGTTTAATATTAAGGTTAGTGTAGTGCGCACACGCTTTTTTTGTTAAAAATGGGTGTTGGTAATCGGAAATTCCCCAATTTTTTTTTATTATTATTAAATGTTTTTATTATAGAATATAGATTACAAAACTTGGAAAAAAAAGGTGAAGAATAGAAATTGATCAAAAATAAGCACTCTTTTCTAACCACTGCTTTCATAAACGAGAGTAACTTTAGATATCTTTAAACTTTTAACATAACTTTAGAGAAAAATCAAGATAAACGTACGACGTCAGGATAAACGTAATGCATCATAAACGACATTTAAATGAAATTATAAAAGTAACAAGTTGGAAAACAAATTAGCAATCAATCCAGTTAAATGTTGAGAAAAAAGATAATTTAATTAATTTCTTCATTTCACTTATTAATCTCTTTCAAAAATAGCTAAATACTTGAATCAATTAAAAAATATAACTAATATTTCATGTTTCAAAACATTATACAATTCTTAACTTCTCCAGCTATCCTGCTCATTCAATTTCTACATATTTTATAATATTCTAAATTGTTGTAATTCTTAGTGGCAAATCATAGGCAGGAAAACAGCAAACTAGTATATGACAAAGTAGGATAGCCACGATAATATAATAGTAAACTCTTAGGTATAAGATTGCAGAGTTAAGCACAGTTTCAAGGTGCCAAGCTTTCTCTTTTGCCTCATTTCTGGGCTGAAATAAAATAAGAGAATATATACTGTTTAAAAATACATATATAGAGATAGTTAGATACATGGATACAGATATATAAGGTCATTTTTTTCCGCTTCACCAGGCCACATAAAGTTTCAGTGGGAAGAAATTTCACAATTGCTCTTTCTGTTCAATCAAATAGAAAAGTCCTACTGAAGCGGAAGCCTCTCTAGTACCACCGTATTCTACCAGTCTTGTTAAAGTACATTCAACCGCCTTTACCATAAGGACCCTTATTTCCATATTCTACGTAAAGGGAGAGAAAGATCAAATTACCACGCATCGAAGCAAAATGAAATGAGTCGTCGCAGGGATAAAAATTGTTCCGAATTGCAGGAACGATTACCAGAGAGTTTTTTTAAGAAGATGGACTTAATCATTTAATGTATCTGTGTTAATTATTTGAAAGGAAATATATTATGTAATCCATATCTCAACATTTCTTACGTTCATTTTGATATTCTCGTAAAATTTGAATAATGTTACAGTAAATAAAATGCTTTTTTAAGAACTAGTGGAGATGTAGAAATAAATAGCCTTTCGATAATAGTATATTAAAAAAGTTATGGAAGTGTTTAAAAAAAATCATTTCTAAAATAAACGTTTCAGTAACTTTTATCATGCTTTTCAACGATTGAAATCGAACTGCTATACTTTATCAGTCAAAAAATGTTATTTCTTTTTTAAAGAAAAAACACTTTATAACTGAAAATATTAATTCTCAAAGATTTGAAAATAATTTGTTTCTACTGAGAAAGTGAATCTTTTGCCTCATAGCATATATTTTTAATGTAGTTTGTACTGCTAATTTTCATCATTTCTTAAAAATATGGGATGCATGTTTATATTTTAAAATATGCAGTTGGAATGTTTTAGTGATATAATGTCATTGAACAATGTTTACACGAGTTATTTTGGTATTCATGCTAGCTTGAATACCAAGTCTGAATAAAAAGGTTCAAAATTTACTATGACTTTCATTATTAATAAATGTATGGTTTTGAAGCTGTCGGGGTCAAAATTATTAATTCAATAAAAAGAAGAAAAATAATATGGGTAAGCAGGTATTATCCATAATTATCTTTAGCAGTAAAAATAACATTTTTGCATTTCAGAATGTTCATTGTCCTTTTTTAACAATAATTATGAAATTTTCAGTTGAAAACAGAAGAAAAAAATTCGCGTTTCTTCAAGTCCGCTAAACACACACAGTAAATAGAAGTGTCATCTTAAAATAAAAAAAAGAAGTAAAATAATAAAAAGTAACCCCTTACTTGAGGAACTTTATTAATAACCCACACACACTCAATAGACTATCAATGATGATCAGAAAATTGCTAATTCCATTGTATGTCACTCGTAATAATTCCTTTTAACGAAAACTGATTGCATTTGCTTTTTATATTGATTAATATGACATTGAACCAATGAAATTTTAATTATTTATTCATAGAAATTCTTAAAATAAATAAAATTTCATGGAAAATATTGATATCTGTAAAAAAGAAAGATTAAATTTGTGAATATTTATTGAGACAATCCAAGAGGTAATATAGTCTAAAAGAAAACCGAAATTTAAAAATACGAGTATTAAATAAAAAGTCAGTTGGTACATTTTATAAACAACTTAAAAGACAATTAAACGTCAGTATTTTTAATCCATTGAAATTATAATATTTACTAAATTAAGGTATCCGACTACGTTCGGAACCGTGATTTTAAAAAAGAGCATAAATGGATAATTTCATGATATTTAGTGTCACTTAAATTAGAATACATGCATAAAATTGTTTTAAGGACATTTTGACAAAAAAAATTACTTAAATGCAATATTTTGGCAGAAAAATAACTTAGAATAACCTTTTTTTTCAAAATGTTCTCTTTTTGTAAAAAATGCTTCTATTATAACAATATTTTGCCTGTATATAGCTCAGACCTTTTTACTGAGGCTCAACTATGATTTTTGAAAAATTAACATTATTTTCAGAGTTACAACCCATTGAAATATAATTATCGGCGTTTTTTTCTTAAAATTTCTCCCCTGTGTTGTCGTAAAACATGGATAAACCCACCTCTAAGTTATATGTTTCAAAAATTCTAGTTGAGCCTCTGTACAGAGGTCTGAGCTATATACAGGCAAAATTTTATTATAATACAAGCAGTTTTCACAAAAGGAGAATATTTTGAAAATGGATCATTTTATGTTCATTTTTTGTCAAAATATTGTACTTAAATAAAATTTTTTTTGTAATACTATTCTTAAAACAATTTTATATACATTTTCTAATCTAAGTGACACTAAATATCATAAGTATTATCCATTTATAAGCTTTTGCAAAACCACAGTTCCGAACGTAGTCGGATACCTTAATTTTAAGAGAAATCGAGGCCAATAGAATATATACATACAACCTTATTCTGTAAGAGAAATAGTTGACTTGCACCATTGTGAAGGCGAATTTGTTCTGTGGTCAACGGAAGGTGGCCTTCTTCTGGTAATTGCGATCAATTCAGAGTCGGGTATCAGAACAAACGAATCGGAGGAGGCCCATGGAAAACTCATTAACAGTGTGGGTAGTCTTTCCGAAACTTTTCCTCCCTTTTGGCTCGTGATTGCCTATTGTGTTGTTTCCGGAGGGGCTGTGACCCTTTCGCGGCGGAAGGACACTGCTTGTCATTTGCAGTCAAATGGACGTGATGAGATATTTTAATTTTCGCCGCTTTCAACATTTCTCATGCAGCCTCTTGTGTCCGAAGATCTTGCTTTTGAAAGGAGAGTCGCTGTGGTGAAGAGAGAGAGAGTGTGTATTTATATTATATATAAAGGGTAGGTATCACAGTAAGAGTCAGCTCATCATATAGCAGGGGTGGTGAACTTTTTATGAATCCACGTGCCATTTTTTCTTAAGAAATGCTTAATGAGGTATAGACTTGCCCTCAGTAGCGCACACAGGAATTTTTCAAGGGGGGAGGGGGGGTCCGGGGTTGAAAGTTCACCATTCTTGAATCATGCTATTATTGATTTTGTCGATTTTCAGGAACAAAACATAGTAAAAAACTAATTATTGAATAAATAATTAGCATTAATTAATAAAATTAATCATTAATAACAAATATTTAATTAAATTTTACGTATTATATACTTAGAATTATAACCAATCGGAAAAAAATCAAGGGCTTTGGAGGGGGGTTCCGGACCCCCAGGACCCCCTTCCCCTTGTGTGTGCCACTGCTTGCCGTCAAATAATTTGGATTTGTGGTTATTGGGAAAATAACAAAACTAAATACTAACAACTCAAAGCTCTTTATTTACTGCTAAAAAATACATTTTGCACTGTAAAGTATAGTAAATGTTTCAGTTATACGTATAATACAATTTAAAGTAACGTTAGTGTGACTTCTGATGTTGCAGATTAGATGACAAATAACTTAAATTAGGATTGTAAGATGTTACTCTTAGCAGAATGCATGCTGAATTGGAGTCATCTGGCAAACGCGGTTTCTAAGCGAGTCTTGAATGTTATTCATTTCTGCGAATAATGATTCGCAGCATAGGTAGATGAAAATATGGTTAAAGTAGCATGAGTCAGCTTCTTCAAGCAATTAAATGTGTGTCTGGAATCCGTTTTACAGACTATGTTCTACATACAATGGTTCCAAAACATAAAACACACACCGCATTGTTGCCTTTGCTAATCATGCTATATTTCTCGGTCCACCAAGTTAGAAATTCTCTGTTACACTTCATAGCATTTTTTTTTTTTTTTGCTGAACTAGCCATGTTAAATAATAGCTGAAAATCGTAGCTACAGCACAAATAAACTTTAAAATACTGTTGTGTCAATAAAATTGACTATACTATGCGTAAACAAACTTTGCATCATTAGCCATTGTGGTCTACGACGCTGTTATATAAGTAAGACAATAACAAACGAGTGTACGCCCGGCCAATCACTCGCGTTTGATCGTAATACTTTATAGTGAGCTTTGTTATGTTGAACTAAAATGCAAACCGTTTTGATCAATGGAGTGCTCAAAATATTGTATCGCATGCCATTGGTTCGCCATATAGGAACATAAAGGGTAAATATTATCCTTATATTAAACCTTTTAAGAAACATCTAATCTATTCTGGGAAAACATTAGTGAGTGTAAAGCAGAAGTAATAATAAAAATTTTATTTGTTTTAATTTTTTATATGGTTACACATATTTATAAGAAGCGAAGATAAAGAACTTAGACGTCTAAGAGAAGTTTTTCTCTACATATTTTTAAAATAAATCTTTCATATTTTTAAAACTATTCTAAATAAGTTAGTGAATGTTTATTATATCGTCGTACTATAAAGTAACACGAGGGTTAATGGTGACGGATCCAGTAGTTTTGAACCATGGTCAAGATACGAAAAGGAACTCTGATCTCGAACCCCCTCTTCAAACTACCTTACCATGCCAAAGGAAGTACTTAGAGCAGGGGTGGCCAACCCAAATGACCTCGCGGGCCACTTCGGAAGAACTTTACAATCCAGCGGGCCACATATAAAAATACATATCTTTATATTTGATTTGGATCCATTGCAAACATTTGTTAGAGTGAAAATTTAAAACAGACTGATATATTATTATTGTATTTCATGTATACAAACATAGATACTATAATAATAATAATGATGCAATGATCAAATTATGTTTAATTTATTTAATTAGTGAGATATCTGTTTCTCAATTCTTTCACTTAGTTTTTGCAAGTCGATCTTAATGCATGTATATTTGCGTATCGTAATTGATGTTGCAGATTTTCGTTTGAGCACGATTTATGTTTGATAAATTTCAGTTTAGAAGAAAAAAAGAGATTCGCAGTAACAGAAGCAACGTAATAAAATAATAACAGTTATGGGATTTATTTTTACAAAAAAAAAAAACTCTTTTAACCAAAAATATTGTACAAAATAGTCGAATTTTGTAAAGTTGTAAAGAATATCGAGGGCCTCAAAATTATTCAAGGCGGGCCGCGGGTTGGACACCCCTGACTTAGAGCCTTGACATACTTAATGGGGATCAGTCCCTCTAATCGGCGTGTCTTCTGTGGCACTCATGTAAGGCCAACCACGAGCACGTGACCATAACCACTAGGCTACCGCTGCCACATAAAACTGCCTCAATAATTTTTTCCAGCCATTTTACAAAGACTATTTTGTGGCCCCTTATTAGAAACTATAAAATCCCGCAATTCCTTAGTGGTAATGGTAATTTTAACGTGTGTATCTCAATATTTTACCCTATATCCTTCAAACTTTGTAACTGTAATGTTGGTGGGTATCAAAGTGTGGAGCATTTTATCCGGTTTTTACTCAAACTTTAAGAAAGACAGAAAATGCCTGAAAGTCAAACTGCATGCTCTTAAAATCAACTAGCCTGCTAATTTTCTTCAACTTGTTTCAAGTAAAACTTTGCTCACTTTATTTTGTATCTTCATTGGTTTGATTTTGTAACTTTTTCATTTCTCTATTTTTGTAAATTCATTGTATTGGTTCTATTTTGTAATGTATTATTGTCATTGCAACTTATTTGTTTTTGTGATTTCATTATTTCATAACTTTCGTTTTGTTATTTACTTTTTATTTTATTTAACTTATTTTGTTTCTTTTACTAACTTCTGTAAGTCCTTTGTGATACTTGTGCTGCACGGGTATTATTTTATCTGTCTTTAATAAAAAAAAAATGAAATTTGATGTAATTTGAATAATGAATTTTATTTTAACTACATATTGTTCCTTTTTATATAACCACTCAAAACGTTCAAAGAATTTACATGAAGGAAATGTTTATTTAAGTTTTAAAACAAATCATATGTCTTTTTTTAAAAAAAAATACTTTAATCTCCAGATTTTATATATTAATCTTTACAGCAGGGAGGGGAAGGAGTATTGCGTCGATCACGATCGACCGGTGGACCACCAAGACATTTTGTGGTGATCGCCTGAAGATTAGCAGTTAATAATTATATACGGAAATATTCAAGATTGGCTGACAGTGTAGACTACTGACTATAACTATGAATTCTACTGACTATAACTATAAGAACTAACTTTAGATAAAAATGTTTTATTTTTTAATGTATTTTGTATTGTTTGATAATAAATACATCATTTGATGTACTTATTATCAAACAATAAATAAAATTTAATTAAATAAAATTTGATATCATTATATTTGCGGCTATTATTATTATGTTTGTATCTTGCATTTTGCTTAAAACCCGATTTCAAAAGTATGAGTTTTTTTTTTTAAATTATTTTAGTGAATGTGTGTGTGAAGGTAAATATATACATATTCCATATTTATTAATAAAGTTATAATAAATTTTGTAGACATTTTCGTTATCTCACTACACCTACAACCCAGGGCATTGGCACACACACAAGAATTTTTCAAGGGGTAGGGGGTCCAGGGTCGAAAGTCCACCATTCTCGAATCTTACCCCAATAAGCAGCCAAACATATTTTTTTGATTTTGTTAATTGTCGGGAATAAAAAAAACAGTAAAAAATAAATTATTGAATAAATAATTAGCATTATTATTAAAAGAATTATTAAAAACAAATATTTAATTAAATTTTACGTACTATATACATGGGACTGTAATCAATCGAAAAAATAAAGACAAATGGGGGAGGATCCAGGCCCGTGGACGCCGACCCCCTTCTGTGCCCCTGACACTGGGTGGACCGCAACACCTTGAAAAAATTAAAAGTAGCCCGTACCCTGGAAAAGTCTGCCCACCCCTGCTTTAAAGCGTAATAAAAATTGCACATCATCCATCAGAAAATAAAAATGAAAATACTCGCGTACAGTTGATACAGTATATATACAATTAACTTAAATCTTTTTTATGGAAATCATACGTCTTATAACTATCTGAAATACTGTAAAGACTGCTGTTCAGAAATTCTTCCCGTTTGCAGCTTCGGCAAAGAACAAATGACAGATGACATAGAAGCTGCAAAATTAAGCGACTCCTCACAATTCACTGCTCAGATCTCTCAACTTACATATCTCATAAAGTAAGTCAAGCAGAATTTAAAAATATGTACTTAACCCAATCCATCAGTTGCAAGTATTATTCAAGTGGCGATCTGTCGCCACAACTTTGCGCCTCACCAACCGCCAAATTTATTTGCACTCACTTAATCTTGCGCCAACCTGTCAAGAGATGGCACGGATAAACGACTCGTAACGATGACGTCGTCGAAAGACAACACACATCTGGGCAAGGATATTACGGCTATATCGCGCAATATTCTTTATCGAATGGCATGAAAATTTCTTCGAGTGCTACTTAAAGCACCAATGCAAACTGTTAGGGGGGATACGCTAATATTGTATAATCTCTTGTTTGAAATTGTTATATCTTCTTAAAAATAAGTCCTTCACTTTCTTTTTCCAGTCAAATCTTTATAACTAAGTTCTGAAATAAAAAGAAAAAGCCATTCAGTAATTCTCATTTAAAGAAATACCGGTTTCTTTATTCTATTTCATCTCTCTTTCTCAAAAATCATATTTAGTATATTAGTGCAAAAAATTTTGTATATTAAATATTTCTTATATTTACAAATTAGACGGTTGGGTGGCGTGGTTGGGGTTTGTCGCTAACCTTCTACACCTAAGGTTGCGGGTTCAACCCCGGCCCAAGTCGGTGGAGTTTCATGATGCAGAAAATCGACAGAGACTGTGTCGTAAGATTATACAGCATGTAGAAGATCCCAAGAGTGTCTGTTTGGCTTGGGTGCTCTCAGCAAAATTAAATCCTAGTACAGGTTCGCATCGTCAGAGCTTAGGTCCCTCCCTTTTGGAGGGAAAACTGGGCGTCAAAATTACTTGGGGCGATTGGTATCCGAGCGCAGATACCAGCTTCCGGGGATTGTACTAGGTCTGCAATGGTACAACACCAATCCACAGCCTATTAGAAGTAAAAAAAATGTTTACAAGTAATCATCTTACAGGAAATGCTATCGGAAATAGTAAATATTGCTGTAAAAATGCTGCAAAAATTAATAAATACTTTTAGCTATATAATTAACAATGAACAAACATGAACTCTCTCTCTTTCTTTCTCCCTCTCTCTCTCTCTCTCTCTCATATATATATATATATATAAAGAGTTCATGTTTGTTCCTATATATATATGTAAAGGCTTAACTTTTCAACTGCTCTGTTTTTTTTCTATTTTGTCGAAAATTTCTGCTGTACGGGGAAGGTGTACCATAAAGCAGCTTAACCCTAATTCACTGGCCTAATTCAGTGACAGCTTTAGAAATCACAATAGGTCAACATTTTAGTCCAAAGACCCTTTCTGTATCTCAATTGTTATGTTTCTTGGAATCCATTTTCTTTTTTCTTTGGCCTTGTGGGTTATATAACTTTCTCACTTGCATTTTATTTTATTTTATTATACTATATATAAATATACATATATATATATAGAGAGAGAAAGTAGAGTTTGTTATTATATATACATATAGTATGTCTATGTGTATAATTTTTCAAAATTTTTCATAAATAATCCTATAAAGCAAGCTTAACCCTACTTCACTGTCTTAAGTTAGTGACACCTTTAGAAAAGCATAAGAGTTTTCCATTTCGATCGATTGACTTAAAATATCCAAAACACAAAGATACAAAATGGTACCATAAGTTTCCTCAAAAACAAACCTGCAAAAATGCAGCAGATAACTCGCCAATTTTTATTTAGTTATTTTATTAAATTTTCACAGGCAGACCACTACATTCTTTGTTGAAAATGGGTTTTGGTGACTAAGGTGGCCGTTTCATGCTCGTCAAGATTATTTAAAAACTATTCCCTAAATATCTTCTCAAAATTACCCTATCATATCGTAAAATATATTGCCATTGTTATTTTAAATTGATTAATAAACACTAACAAAGTATTTGTTAAGAGTTCTTAAGTTATGGTATTATTTTTTATCATTTTAATGTTATTTATCGGCTTTACAATATTAAATTTAAATCTAGATACCTATAAACAATGATTAGACTTAATTAGATTGCATTTTTCCTCAATGATATTAAATTACATTGCTTGAAATGTTCAGATCTTAAACCCTATTTTATAATTATCAAAACAGATTAGCAATATGCACATTTCATTACTTATAGCATTAAAGATTAATGATCTAGTAGATAAATTTATTTAATTAGAATTAATGGGTAATAAGATTAACATTTGGCCAATTTATGTTTTAGTTCACATTTGTATGAAATAATTTAGATTGGAAAATAACTATTTCCCAATTATATAAATTTTATCGATTAAGAGCTTCCTTCGTTGTCCAAGAATAATTTTCCAGCATAAAAACTTTATGTGCAGAGATTTAAATAAGTTTAATTTAAAGCAATAATAATAAAGTTTAATTTAAAGCAATCTTTTTTATACAAAAGATAGATACTCGTCTTACTGTAGTATCAAATTTATCACACTAACTCTCAGTATTAAGAGGACACATTATCATAAAAATGACCAAAAATAAATTTAATAAAAAATAAATTAAATTCATTTTAATTGCGAGACTTTTCTTAATATATGTGCAAAATTTCGTAACTCTAGCTACATTATTTATTCAGTTAATTGACTTTTTTAGCTTTTTAGTTTTTGACTTTTTTTTGAAAGAAAACCGAAGCTAGAACATGCGACGTCTGTATTTCATTTATTTTACTGACCTTTAAACTTTAAGTGGCCTTTTCTCAGGTTCTTATTTTTCACGATAATCGTGTATTTAAAATGCTAAGGACTTTTTTGTTTTTGTGTTTTGGATTCAATATAAAGTTTTGAAACTTTTTCTGGTTGTTTTATATAATATGTTTCATAATTATGCGCATTGAATAAGAATTTATGAGAATAATTATTTTTTAAAAAATCACAAGTTAGATGCAGCTGTTTTTTTTGTGTAGACAACCTTGAAAAAGGATTTGACTATTTATTTTAAGTGAACAATGTATGTAATTAATTTTACAGTTGAATAACGTTGTGATACTTATAAGTACCGACACCACACTGGGTGTTGGTGCAAAAACTGAATTTTTATTTATTATTTTTTTTGTCTGTGTAGCTTATTGTAGTTTTTTGTTGTGTTGTAGAGTTATCATTATAGTGAAATAGACTTATGCTTTTTTTAAGGGAGGGGGGAGCATTTCTTTTTAACTTAACTTATTTACTTTGCTTTTTATTGTTTTATTTTAACGTTTTTTTTTTTTAATTGAACTTTGAATCTGAGCTTGTTTTTATGCCACTTATAATTAAATGAAATATCTATTTTTATTTCAAAAATTAACAACATTTTAATTTCTTTTTGTGTAACTGAGATTCAACATTAATTGGAGATTTTCAAGGTGCTATTATTATTGTTTCTTTTTCTTAGAAAAAAGAAGCTCAGTCTTCAAGAAGTTTTGGATTTATTATAGAACATAAAATCTGAAATCAGTGATGTACTAACAGATGATTTTTCAGATGAAGAAATCCCAGCAAAAAATTTGCTGGAATTGTCATTAGATTCTTAGGATGAAGATCAAGAGACTGAACAAGACTCAAGGTGCAGTTGTTCATGTTAAGAAAATACAGCATTTCCTTCCCAAGGATGCAGTTCCTTAAAAAGCATTCAATCGAAACCTCACTCAAATGCACAACGTGTAATGAATTGTTATGTATTAATGAAAAGAAAAACTGTTTCTTTGAATATATATCATCAAACCAAGTTGATGTGTAAAAGCGGTTTTTATGTGTATAAAAAGTAAATAAATTTTAAAAATTTAATAATCTTTAAAAATAAATATTTTGTGCTGTGTAAGATATCAGTGTTCTCTGGTTACTTAACATTTTTAAGAGTTAAAACTACGTTCAAAAGCCATTCGGTCTTTTCGAATTATGGGGATATTTTAGACCTTTGTGGACTGACGGTACTTTAAAGTACCAATTTAAATAATTAGCTCTAACGGATTACATTTCCCAAAGTTGAGTATTTTATTTATGTATATCCCTTAATTTTCAATGTAGTGATTGAAAAAAAAAGTGCATGAATAAAACTGTAGTAAATCATAAAATGCGGTAGATAAAGGGTTAAATAAAATATATGCTTCTGTACAAGAAAGAAATTCAAGTTTTATTAATTTATCTATCACTTGTTTTTTAATTTATAAAACTGATTATCCCAATAAAGCACTACATTATCTTCACCTTATTCCACATTTTAAACACACAACCAACTCATAATTTTCTCTATTCATCTAACAAGATAATTTCCGATTATAATCCTAAAGAGCTCAAGACAGCGCTAAAGTCGACCCATCATGTCAACCGGTAGTCCAAAATGATTTAGTTCATGGCAGCCAGAATTTTACACTCCATTGATCAGTCCCCCTTTTGAGGATGACGCAAGATCTATCACAGAGACCATCTCTCAACAAATATAGGAAGAGATCTTATTTGCCAACACATTAAGGAGGCTTCCAGAGGCCTGTTGCCGGTTGTCAACCGCCCGGAAACGACAGGAAGAGTTCTTCTCAACCCTAGTCCAACTCTCTCATCATGTTCTTTTATTGCTTTTTTCCTGTACTAGATTATTTTCTAGTTTTAGGTTTCGAAACAAGTGTAATGGAGTGTCTGGTTTCCTTTGTTCTAGTATTAAGTGGAGTTGTATAGCACTGATTCTAAAAATAATTGCCCCGAGGTAGATAATTTAGAAATTGGAAAAATTATCCTTTCAAAACAATGCAATAAGGTATTTTTAAAGTTGCAACATTATACTTTTTTTCAAACAGTTTTTTTTTTTTAAAAAAAGCGGGGGGAAGAATTTAAGTTCATTTAGTGCTGAAAATAAGAAAGATAGTTCAAAGGAAAAACTAATTAACTTAATTCAAATGGAATAAGTGTAACGTAAAAAACGTAAGCAATATGCAGATTACATTAATGTTGATTGCTTAAGGTATCCAAACACCCTAAAATCATGTTTTTTTAAAAAAATTTTACATTTTTTTTTTTTTACGATTTTTTATAGGTTATTTTATATATTAGTTTTGTAAAAATACGAAGCTATTTATTTTCTATTCACTAGAACAAAAACTACAAGTGTTTTAGTAAAAACAGATGCCATAACCTTACATTAGATGTCAAACTTTAAAATGCGTTTTACTCGAAATGTGTTTTTTCAAAAGTTAAAAAGGGGACAGCGGTTAAAAAAGGTTTTAAATAATTTGCTGAAATTTTTGTGTATTTTTTTTTATAACAGTAAAGTATTTTAAAACCCCTTGATTTATCAACCCTGTTTTATTAAAAATTTAAGCCCTTTGTAATATAATCCTGTTTTTAACAATTTCAAAAATAACAAAGATAAAGGTCCATTTTTTTGTAAAAATTGTCATTTCAAAAAGGAATAGAAAAGTAACACATAGCAATAGAAAAACTGAGAATTGGCTCATTTACTATTTGTACAGAGCGAGCCCCGTTTATGTAATTTTTTGTCAATTTTTACCCATTTCTTCTTATTTTAATAGTAATAATTGTTTTTTTTTCTTCTTAATTTTATCCTTTTTTTAAAAAAAAATGTACTAAATAAATCTAAAAGCCACAAAAAAATCTCCATATCTCCCCTTTTTTAAAAAAAAGTTGCCGCAAGTAGGCGTATACCTTAAAAGAAAAAAAAAAACAGTTGAAGAAAATGGAATTACTTACAAAATTAAGATACAATACTCAGTTACACCTTATCGCGAACTAGAGGTTGCAGGTGTGGGAGAGTTCGAGGAAGAGAGAAGCGGACATGATCTTAGAATAACTAATTTTATTCAACCTTTAGCACTTTACGAAATTCACTTTTATATCTTAACTTAGGGAGCAATAAAAAATCTTAACCTGAAATCAAATAACTAAGTTATGAAACTACTTATCTTGATTAAAGCTCCTTAAATGATTCTTCTTGAAATCTGTTAATAGGGTCAACTCCAAGTTTGGTTACTTAATCACTTCCTGGCGTGTTCTCTGTCAAATATTATTATTATTGCTAATGAGTTGCGGATTAGAGTTTTTCCATTGCAGACCTAGTACATTCCCGGGAAGCTGGTATCTCTTTTTAGTGCAGCACCATATAGGCTAGGTACTAATCGCCGCCGTTAATTTTGACGCCGAGTTTCCTCTCAGCTTTTCTGCTGAGCCAGACTCACCACCTGAGCTCTGACGATGCGAACTTGTACTAGGATTTAATTTTGAAGAGAGCACCAAGCCAAACAGACACTCTAGGGATCTTCTAAATGCCGTATAACCATACGACATGGCCGCTGTCCGATTTTCTGCACCATGAAAATCCACTGACTTGGGACCGGAACTTTGAGTTCAGAAGGCCAGAGACAAATCAACCACGCCACCCAGCTGGCGTCTCTGTCAAGTATTATTCTTAAGATACGCTACCACCGGTAGCTATCTACTAACTCTTCGACTTCTACTTAACGATCAATGCTTAACCATCATCTCGCATACACAACGACTAGCACTTAAATGGAAGTTGCAATTGTATAAATCAAGTCATCTCTACGGGAAGCGGTTTTTAAACTAAAATCACAATTACAAACTGTTTTCTTCAAGAGAATTAGTAGGAGACCCGAATAGAACCCGTTGCAACCTCACTTATTACCTGCATTACTTTACAAAAACAAAACAAAAAAATGAAATAACAACCTCCTATATGAGTTATTTATTTATTTTTTTTTTGGTAAATTAAAGTTCTTACTAGATTACTTTTTATTCTTCCTTACCAATACGTCCACCCACTAAAATAAAAGTGATAAATTCATGTAATAATGCATTACAAAAAATCAAAGTAATAGCTATTCACATGAATATAAGAATTATTTTTCTTAAAGATAATTAATAATGTAAATTAAAGGAAATAATTTAAAATTAAAATAATTTTTATTTTAATTAAATTAATATTTTTATTATCAAATTAGCAATATCGATTAAATATATGGCAAGACTAAAAACGGAAAAAAAATCTGATCAATTATAAATAAAATTACTTTTTAAAAAATTATAAAAGTTATAGATACGGTACACTCGTACATATATTTATATATATATATACAAATCATTTTTTTAAAAAAACCGTTAATTGGAGATGCAAATATATATATATATATATATATATATATATATATATATATATATATATATATATATATATATATAGCTATTCTCGACAAAAGAGATAACATCCAACAATCACATACGAAAAACGCATAGACAGTAGGAAAATCTACAATGAAGGACATATGAGTAACCGAGATTAAAATTATAAATGGATGCTGCAGTATTTTAAACATTGCTGACTTAGGACAGCTAATTTATAAAATAATTTATATAAAAGGGTTGAACATGTTTTTGGCGAACCTTCCCCTTTATGTAAATAACACTGAGCAAAAAAACCCAAATTTAAAATAATGGATAGGAATATCTAAATCCATTACAAGATAGAGGTAACTTACCAAAAAATTTCACTTACAAATGCAAAGCCCGAACTAAATCTGAGTGCAATAAATAAGTTATTGCCAGATTCTGGACCCTAATGCAGATTTAAATCCCGTGAGGGGTGAAATGTAGCACTTAACAAAAGTATAAAAGAATGGAAATAAAAAAATTTTAAGAGTTTT
>BMAV01015119.1:0-84045 GCA_019973955.1 Trichonephila inaurata madagascariensis
AGACAAGGGCGAAAAACTTTTACCACTAATAGAAAAATGTAAAAGAAAACTTTTAGCGAATGCTTGCAAAAAACATCTTATTTCCGAATTATGAGTCTATCATTCGCTTTCCTACCATTTACATTTGTGGAAAGGAAAATCGAAATTCATAAGAAATGTTTTATAAATATATCGATGATTAGACACTTTTTGACTATGCAATATTATGCTCATTTTTACTTAATATGATCAATTACTAACCCATGTCCGCCCACTTCGCAGGTTATTTCATGGTCTTATATAACGGGTTTTTTTTTTTTTTTGTAATTTTTTGTTTTCGGTTACATTGGTGACCGGGGTTCCCGGTGGTTATGGTTACGAACTCATGGTGGGCGGGTTTTCAAGCTTGGGCCATGAAGACCCACCGTGCAGAGGAAGCCGATGCATGATATATCTGACCAAGCTCAATGTCCTTCCTTTGGGTTTTTGGGGGTAGATAAGAGGGGAACCAGTTCAGGGGGCCCCTTCTAAAGGGGCCGGTTTAAAAATTAACGAGGCCCGTTGCTAACCCCGTATTGCTTTAAAGAGGATTTAATAAAACTCTTTTCACTTGATTGCCCTGAAAACAATCTTATAGGATCATTTTAAGGGTTTCCCGATAGGGGAACCCGGTTTTTTTAAAAGCGAAAATGGAAAATATTTGTGATTTTTATGTCATTAGATTAGAAAATGTATATAAAATTGTTTTAAGAATAGTATTCAATAAAAATTATTTAAGTAAATTTTTGAAAAAAATAACATAAAAGACCCATTTTCTTTTCTCGAAAAATGCTTCTATTATAATAACATTTTGCCTGAATATAGCTCAGACTTCGTACAGATCAACTAAATTTTGGAAATATATAACTTAGAAATGGGTTTATCCATGTTTTACGACAACGAGAAATTTTAAGAAAATACGCCGATAATTATTTCAAATGGTTGCAACTCTGAAAATAATGTGAATTTTTTTTAAAATCATGTTTAGCCTCTGTACAAAGGGCTGGTAATAAGGGGGAAAATGTCATTATAAAAGAAGCATTTTCAAAAAAGAACATTTTGAAAAAAAAGGTTTTTCTAAGTTGATTTTTGCCGAAATTTGTTTAAATAATTTGTTTTGTCAAATACCTTAAAACAATTTTTTACTTATTCTAATCTAATGACATAAATATCATGAAAATATCAATTTATGCACTTTTTAAAAACACGGTTCCGAACCGTCGGATCCCAATTTAAAAAATTATCACCAAATACCTACATTGGGAAATAAAATTATTTTTTGCCCTTTCCCGCCTTCTCCCTCTTTTGGGGTTTCGCAAAGCCGATTTTCAGTGGATCTATACTTAACAAAAAAAAAAAATATGTTTACTCAATTTTAAATCTGCTGGTCAATAAAAATGTTTTTTCTAGCACCCTCGTAACTCCCATTTTGGGTCGACTACCCCAAAACCTTTTTTAACAGCCAACAATAAAAAAAAACATGCTTACAAAATTTGAAATCTGTAGGGGTATAATAGTTCCGTAATCTCGTGATGAGTATGAGTTGCTTTTCTACTATATATACAGGCTGATTCACTACTAGATTGACAAACTTGCAAGGCGTGTAGGAGTTATAGAAACTACTCAACATCATGTAAGAATGCAGGGTCGCAAATGCCGTAATTGCGAGTTATGGCTCAAAGAAGTAAAAGAAACGGCAACGCATTAATGGGACATATTTTATTGAAAGGTTGTATTCGAACAGGTGTTCGAAAATACGACCAGAAACTATCTGGCAGGCCTGACAGTGCTCCTGCAGAGATACCTCAACGTATCCTTTGGACGGTGAGGGATAGGTCGTAGTGACTAGTTCATTAGCCTGCCAGATCACAGGATTTATCATGCATGAACTACTTCAGGAGTCACATGAAAAGTTTGGTGGACAAGACGCCCGTTTCATCAGGTGAAGACCTCAACACTCGAATATCTGTAGCTGTCAAGAAGATACGTGGCATGTTAGGAATCATCCAAAACGTTAAGAATTTCGAGCAGAGCCGCTGTCAGGCTTGCCAGACGACTTCTGGTCATAATTTTGAACACTTGATATTCTACGACCTTTCAATAAATTATTTTTTTCTCTGTTAATGAGTTGCTCTTTCTGCTCCTTTTCTTTGCCTCTTTGTACCATAGCTCGTAACCAGTGGCGTTATGAAGAATATTAGCACCCCTTCCCTGCAAAGTCTGGTTTTGGGCCCCCTAGAATCTTGGGACACCGCGATGCGGGGGTTGCGGAGGTGTACGTTACGCTGTTACGGGCTCATGCGTCTTTTCATTGACATATCCTTTGGGTTCTTTGGGGCCAGAATTGATGGCAACTCTTTTCCAATCAAAACCCAAGAAGTGAAGCGTGAATGAAAGATGCAAATTAGAAAGCTTTTAAATATCTGAAGTTAGAGTAAAAGGGGTAACGAATTTGGGGAGTATTATGATAGTTCATTAATGATTCAATTGTGAAGTGACAGCCAACAGAAGTTATTCCGGACATAGAGCCATTAGGTCAAGGTACATACCATTGCACTCCAGTAAATGCGCAACTTCCAGTAAGATTAGATCGGCGATCGAAGTTAAGGTAGGATTGACTATTTAATATTAGGATCTGTGATAGTATTGGAATCGAGTTTAGGTGAGTTAGTTATTGATAGTGGCCCGGGTTAAGTTATTTCGGTATTATATATATTGTGTGTTTTGTCATCGTAGATTCTCTCACATATATTATTATTATCTAATCTGTTAGATGCTTAAGTTTTAAGATCTTAATAAAGTCAAATTAAGATCATGACAACTTCTAGTTCTTTCGTTAATCCTACACCTCTAGTTCACGCTGATAAGCAAGGAGAAGGGCACCCGAGGGGGCCAACTTTACAATGCCGCTGCTCGTAACTACCGCATTCTTATGTAATTCCAAGTCGTCTCTGTACATTCCTACACAACCTGCAAGTTTGTCGATCTGGTAGCAAAGCCCCCTGGGTATTTAAAGATTATATGTATACTTATTTTAGCTACTTTTAATATTGAAAATGATTGTACAGTAATAGATCGATACATATTTGATAGGAAAAAAATTCTGGTTCTGAAGTTCTTGATACTTGACTTTTAAAATGGTAAGGTTGAAAGAAACAATTCCAATAAAACACTTTAAAACGTAATATTTATTCTTAACTTCTAAAGAATCGTCTACATCTTTTGGCTTTTGCTGCAGATCACGACTAAAGCAGATTGTTATTTCAAAAATACTCGTCTAAGCTTGTTTTGAATTCATTTTGTAACAAATTCAGTGACTCTTTTCGATATTAGATTTGTTGAAATATTCCCGATAGTAACAATTGCATTTCACATCAATGCATTTCCTTTAAAACGGAAGTAGTTTTGAAATAATATTTTTAGACATTTTTCTAGTAAGCCGATTCGCTAAAAGTACTTTATAATGTATATCTAACGGATAGACTTCTCTCTGTTTATTAGGTCGGTGCTTATGAAATGTTGAATTTTTATGAATATATAAAACTGCATATCTTTTTCAGAAGCTATTTATTTAATCACAATATGTTCCGTTTATACTTCAATATACTTTTTCGAGCGAGATTTTAATGCGTAGAGGCGTGTTTTATCGAAATTCTGATTTTTAGAATGTATAAACTCTTATATGGAATTTTTAGTCTGTCTTCATTTTCATACTGTTTAGGCCACAAAAACTGTTCTAAATGTTTAAAAAACGAAAATTGTTTAGCGATAGATCCGGTAAATAAGCTGCGTTCTGCAAAATTTCATATTTTAGTTTATTTAATTCCGCAATTGTTCTGTACTAGGGTTTGCAATCCCGTGTAAAATTTTCAATCCTACAATAAGTTTTCTACAATAAATTTTCATAAATATACTAAATAACATAAATGAACAAAATATTACGTAACTATTTCTTAGCCACTCATATTGTTACTTGGTTACTTGCCTTGCTCTCTGAGACTGATAGCATAAAATCATCGAACCCCGATCTAAGTAACAATATCAATGGTTAAGAAATAATTTACATATTGTTCATTATATTGACTAGCTATAATATAAATACACTATAACAAAAAAAACAACGACGCACCAAGAACAAGTCGTCCGATAGACTACACAAATTGGTGGGTAGAAAGATTATGCACAGAATACAAAATGATTGAAATTTGACAAAAATTGAATACTTTATTTCAGAGTTACATAATAAAGAGCTCAATAAGGTGTTGACCCACCTCTAGCCTGGATGCAAGCTGTCACACGCCGTGCAGCAGAGTGATAAAGCATCCTGGTGGTCTCCTGCGGTATTTCTTGACAAATTTTCTCCAATTGTCGGGCCAGGTCATGAACATTCCCTGTTAGATGCAGTCGCCTTCCCATCATATCCTAGACATGCTCGATTGGAGAGATCTTGCGATCTCGCTGGCAAAGTAAGTGTTTGACAAGCTGTAAGGCAGTTCATAGCAATACGTATGGTATGTGGTTTGGCATTATCTTGCTGAAAAATAAGACCAGGGTACTGCAAAAAGAACGGTATCAAAACAGTCCTCAGAATGTCGTCAACGTACCGCTGTAGTGTAAGTGTGATCTAATAACGACCAAAGGGGTCCGGCTGTCAAAAGAAATGGCGCCCCAGACAATAACTCCTGGTTGAGGACCTGTGTGGCGTGCAATAGTGAAAGCAGGATCGGCACGCTGCCCTGGGCTCCTCCAGACACGTCCTCGATGATCGTCAGGACACAGTTGGAAGCGGGATTCGTCGCTAAACACTATAGGTCCCCAGTCAACATGATTCCAATCTGATCGAGTCAAGCATCACTGGCTCGAGAGTGTGCAGGCGTCAGTGGCAGGTGGCATAGCGGTCGGTACGAGCGTAAATTTCGCTTTATCAGCCGTCTGTGAAAGGCCAATTGCATGCGTGTTGTACGTCTGATGGTTGATAACGATGAATGAGACGCTGTGACAGCTGATCTGACAATCAATCTGTCCTCCCGATCTACTGTGACCCTAGGTCAACCACTACCAGCATGACGCTGAAATCTGCCACTGTCCCACCCATTCTTGCCAGCATCTTCCTAATGGCGCATCGCTTCGATACCATGACGGAAACGCGATTCTCCGATTTGCCTAACCTGCCTCTTTCAGTTCAATGATACGACCTCTTTCAAACTCTGACAGATGCTCGTAATGAGTTCGAATCCCTCTGGGAGGCATTTTTTCAGACATTGAAAGGTATTCTGAATTGCAATGCAACCGAAATTTTGAACATCATATTGAGAATCGCTTCTTACAGACACCTGCTGAGTGCACAGTTCCGCGCGATGCGTTGTAGCTCTCATTATTTATTCATTGGACACCAAATTTTAATCATTTGCATGTACGGAACAAATGTCTTTTCATACGAAATTTCATTACAATTGGACAACTCCTTCTTGGTGCGTCGTTTTTTTTTTCTATTATAGAGTGTATGTGACTTTTATTGGAGTTTGATTATGCAATCATGTTTATGAATTAATATACTTTAGATTGCTTAATTACATCAATTTTTTAAATATTGTGCATTTGACTCAAAAGCATCGAATATAGAAATAAAAGGAAGACAGATTTGAAAAAAAGCAATTCAGGCTCTAAAAGCGCTTCCTAAATTTTTATATTTCTCTTTTGAATCAGTTATATTAAGAAAAAAATCCCGACAAAATGGTTTAAAACGTAATATTTATTCCTAACTCCACGAGAACCTCCTTTTCTAAATTCCGTATACAAGTTTTGGGACCTTCAGTGGATCGCGACTGCTTCTACAAAAATAGTAAGTTCTAAGCTTGTTTCGAATTCATCTTGTCGCAGATTTAGTGGCGCTTTTCGATATTAGATTTGTTGAAATGTTTCCAACTGTAACAATTGCGTTTCGCATCGTTGTATCTGCTTTAAAATGGAACGAGTTTCGAAGTATTTCCAAACATCTTTATAGAGAACCGGTTCAGTTAAAACTTTTATATCTGTCTAAACCATACTCTTTTTCCTTTCTACTATTTTTATAGAAAATATCATATCTCTAAGGTTTTTTTGAAATTGTAACAACCCAAGAAAAACTGTTCAATGTAAAATAGCTAAACTTAAAAATATATGATGAAATAAAAGTAGCATTCTAAATGAGAATATTAGAAATGATATGTATAACTTCATATACAACTTCAGGGAACTATACAACAATATATACAATATATTGAAACCCAGGGGCTAAGTGGTTAGTGTAATACGCTTCCACACCACAGGTTCGAGGTTCAAACCCCGGGCTGGGCAAGGTTGATTCATCCCTTCAGTGGGTCGATAAAGGAGTACCAAGCTTGCTTGGGAACTTAGCATTGAGGGTTTCGTGTCAGACTGACCACCTGACTGGAACATCTGCTTATGCACCTCAGGGCCCAAGGTCACGTATACTGAGTTGGGCACAGTAGGCCTTGGCCCTCATGGGCTATCACGCCACTGAGTTAAGTTATATACAATATATACTTTTAATATACAATTTCAGAGTAATATATACTTTTAATATACAACTTTAAAGGAAATTTTTTTATTTTGTATAGTTTAATGCAATATTTTCAACTAAAAAATTGAGGAAATCAAATGAACTCTAGATTATAATTTTAAAAAATCCTTCACATTAATTTATCCTTCTTTACGTATAAAATACTAAATGTGGCGTAAGGAAGTGCTGCATAAATTGCCCAAACATTCCTTGTGTTATCTTTAGCGATATAAAATATTTCTAGTTTTTTAATTTTATATTTAAACTTGTAATAGCATATTCTGTAGCTTAAAATGGAATTACTTCCCATATATAAGTCAAGAATTTTTGGAACTTTTTTAAAGTTGATGTGTAAAGGGGTCGGCTTATGTACTGACAACAATATATACCATTGATCTCGGAAAAAACAGCTTAGGAAAAACGGTTTACTTATAAAATTGTCCGCCTTAACCATGCACAAGGACTTTTAACTTGTTAACTTCTGGAGGGTTTCGAATGGAACTTTTACTCTGAAAAAAGACAAATAAAGAAGCTTATCATATATCCCTCAAAGTCAGTGCCAGAATCTGAGTTTTCAAGTAGTTCGTAAATTCTCAACACCTCATTGGGCTGTCTGAACCACATTTGTGGTCATGTAGGAGTTTTTTTTCTTTAATCATGATGTTACAAATTTCTCATTCCGTTGATTTTCCGACCAAAAAAAAATGGCTCAGAAATCTGACTAGTACAGATATTGTACAAGAAAAAAATTAATGAAAAAAATGTTTGCTGCGTATAGGGCTTTTAACTTTAATACTGTCGTTGTTAAAGTTTCCCTTTACAGCAAATCGATTGTAAAATATCCCGTTCTTTTTGCGAGGGCTTCGAACCGAAACTGTACGAAATCAAAAACCAGAAAAAACCGTTATTTTCGTCAGATACAAGCCAGAACTGAACAAAAAAAATTTCCGGTTTATTTCGGTTCTATATATCTTCAGTCACTTTGTTACTGTAACCAGCTTATCAATATTTTCTAATTTAACGTCAACCATATAATTACACTGGGCAACAAAAAGAAAAAATTTTTGTCATCAAGAAAAAATATGTGATTCTGATAGCATTTTTTCTCCTGAATTCAAAATATGATATCGGTTTTCTTCATCACAAAAGGTTTTGAGGAACAGGCACTTATAATTTGAAACACTTTAATAATTTCTACATTCTTAAGTACACAATATCCGAACATTTGGACTCACCTAGAAATTAAGAAATCACGATTTTCTTTTATAATGTTCGCCTGTGGAGTATCCTCTTGATGAACCAGCAACTGAAATCGGCCAGCATATTAGCATTCCACATTTGCATTGATATCTCTTTCTATCGCTGAAATCTCCTGATGAAAGCGTTCCCCGATAACTCATCGCTCACTGCACCAAGGTTTTCGGGAAGAAATCTAAGTGCGAGTGCAGGAAGTGTATTTTTAAGGACATATTACAGCCCAAATTTTTATAAGATGTTATAAGATCTTGAACAATATCACGGTAATTTTCGCCTTTAATTTCCCCAAAACTGTGAGTTACATTTTGAATGCTTGCCACACTTCTACTTTCTCCAGTGGATTTAATAGTTCCTCAAACTTCTCATCATGCATTAGTGATCGTATTTGTGGACCACAAATATCCTTCTTCAATTTTTTGCTTCCACTAATTTTAGGAAACTTCTGCATTTTTTTTTTTTAAAGTACATGAAACCAGGAGTATTGTCCATAGCTTTCATGAAATTCTTCTCGTAATCCTAGTTTGATATGTAACTTAGGTAGATACATTTTTAGGGATTACACAATGCGTCATGTTTCACATTTTCTGTCCTGGAATGAATGATTCGCGTTTAGGCCATTCTTTTCTGATGTAATGGTTTTCTGTCCCTACTATCCCAAAGACACAAAACAACAGTATTATTTTGTGTAGCAAGCTGCAAATAACCAGAATGAGAGTGCAGTTACCTTCAAATCTACAAAATATTCCATTCACACACAGCATATTGAAGTTTTGCCAATATAAATTGAAAGTTTTCATATGTCTCTTTCATACTAGCAGAGTGAGCCACAGGTATTGATGAGAATTTATTTCCATTATGCAGAAGCCCTGCTTTTAAACTTGCTTTGGAGGAATCAATGAACAAGCGCCATTCTATAGGGTTATGTTCAATACCAAATGTCTCCATAAGAAGAAATGTCATTACAAAAATTAAGCCATTTCTTCTGAAAAATAGTCTTTACATTGAGAGATGACACGATAAGTACATATCTTTAATTTGAAGAGGCTGTGCTTTAGACAGGAGATTGACTTTAAGGTGTTTTGACTCTAGTAGGGATCGTTGAGATCTTGGTGTAGTAGGGCTACAGGTAGAGAACAGCTTAGTTCAAAAAGTTGTATCACCACAAACTGTTTCTTCAACTTCTTTACTTCTATCGGAATCTGAGCTCTCTTCATCTAATGTCACATGTTCTGGGCTTTGGTATGGGCAATTCTTCGTTGTGTGGAACGGGTCTCATTACGGGTGCAAGTCAGGGAGTACACCACTGTATGTTTTGATTTTGACGTAATCCTTTAATGTTTGTTAAGCAGAAATAACAGTCAGAGGAGTGGTCTTTGGGTTCCCTCAAATCATAGGGATAGCAAATAGCATGTGGGTGTGCCATTCCATGCAGTGAGAAACCTAGTGCACGATAAACAACAGATATGTGGAAGTCCATGTCCTTGTTTGGTCCCCACTTTACACACCTCAAAATAAAGTTCATAACACCTTTTTAATGGAGTAAGGTTTCGCCTTTGGGACTTGAGCGTCACTTCACCGCATATATAACAAAGTTGTAATGATGATTTAAACAAGCTCTATGTATTTTGTAACTAACAACAAATTAAAAAATTAGGGCATAAATACGTAACATACAACAATCAGACACAAAGCACTCACAATTACGTGTTTACTGGTTCATTACTATCTCACAACTGACATCGTTCTAATGAATGAATGCATGCTAGTCCTAGACCATGTATGTACCTGTCTGTTGTGTCACAATTCTATAGAATGTGCACATGTCTGAACTTGCACAACAGTAGCAATGATACCATTTGAGTTAGCTCATGTGGTTCCATCACATTTACAATGCTCTAGGAGTTTTATTTTACAATGGACAAATGGTCGTTTTATTAAAAAATATTTAAATACATTAGTGAAATTAAAATTTAAAAAAAACTGGGTGATGGAGAAATTCCGAATACATATTTGAAAACACGATAAAAAACTGCATTAAGTCCAACTATTGATACTCATGAGACAAAAATCATGTTGATCAGTTTTATCACTACATGCACATTGCTTGACGACTTCCTATTTAGATGTTCACTAGTACTTTTCTGTTTCAGTTTTGTATGGAACTACTTGAAGAAGGTAGATTTAATTCTGTTGAATGAACTAGTATAGCTAATTTTTAAGAAAAATATCAGGCTGAGTTATATTTCTTACATTTCAACATGCTATCATCCACGGATTTTTATATTCACTGTTTAGATAGGCAAACCAGAATCAGGAACCTATTTGTTAAATGCGATTTTGATAATGGGTAACAATGCCAATCCTTGCCGTAATCTCATCATCGTTCGTATCGTGCATGTTGGATAATTGTATCAATTAATCTTCTAAATTTTGATCGAATTACATATTTTGTTTATTATAGAATAATATTTTTATGAAAATAAAAATATATATAAAATAAAAATTATTCACACACATTCGGAACTGAACCGAAAGCCGTTATTTTTAGTGGAACTAAAACCGGAACTGAACCGATATATTGTTTTTCTTAGTTGAACCGGAACAAAAATTTACGGTTCGAAGCCTTGCTTTTTACCCACTTGGCAACATTTTCGTCCTCTTAGAAGACATATTTGAAAATCACAGGAACTTCCTTTTTTCAGTCCGACTTCTATGCGCGTTAAGAGTTTGGGGTAAATTTTTGAAGAAAAACGGACTTTAGTCTTATAAGGTAGTCCATAATTATTTGGAAGAAAATGATTTCTACTTTATACATGTATAGTTATTTGAATGAAGATATATTTCGGTAAGTAAATTATGAGCTTTCTCGGGGAGGGTTAATTTCAGAGGATTTACTTCAAAACTTAATCCTCTTTCATCCACATGTTAAGTATCTTTAATCATTGAGTTATTGTATTTTTTTAAGTTTTACCATGCATCAAATATGCATTGCTTTAAAAGTACGTAATTTATATTTTAGCTTAGTTTCCATTGCATGTTATTTTGAAAAATGAATAAAAATAGATAATTTGATATCGAGACTAACTTTAAAAAGAAATCAAATCAATAAAACTTAGGCTACATAGCAATTCTTCCATTGTCATGTCCAAGATCATGTAGAAGTTTGAAACTTATTGGTCAATTTCGAAATAAACACATTTGTTGTTACTTATCCCACCCTCAATCAACAGTAGCATCAAATTGTGCCCAGTGAAATTTATTGTGGCAAAGTCTGTCGTTTCGGCTACAGCTCTGATCACTCTGAAGGGGCCACGGTAGCCTAGTGATCATGGTCAGGGACTCATACCCGACGTGTCATGAAATCAAACCATTGCTGAAGGACATGCCCGTTAATTTTATCGAAGTTCAAGTTCTACCATTGTTAAGGTTTGTAAGTTCGGAGAAAGGATGCCAGCTCAGATGTCGTCCTCATCACTTGACTATGATTCCAAATTAAGATGTATGTTGCTTGTAGCCCTCGTGTTGCTTTATAATGTGGCGTTAATAAAACACTCACTTGATCACCACACAGGTGACTATACGATTTTTGCTCCCTTCCACCCCAATTTTGAAAAGAACATTCCGGGTGGTCCGGAGTCACAAAACTCTTCCCTACCAGCACATTTTCTAGACAACTTTTAGCTCATCGAATATTTAAAGTGCCCCCACGCCACACAGGAACTAAACGTGTATAAATACCCATCCTTTCTCCAAGATTCGAAACCGGGACCTTCGGCACAGTAGTCAGCACCCCAACCGCCCTCCCATCAACTCTTTTAATCAAAGTGATTAAAGAAAACTTGCAGATAATTTTAAATTTGACTTTTTAGCAACTTAAATCTTTCAGTCAATCTTGGTAATTAAGAGGTGTGACACAATAAATACGAGATTGGTCCAATAAATTATTGTACGTACAGAGTAGGTTCACCATGACATTACCACTTTCAAAGTAGTTAGTTCCCTTCAGTATTCATACACTTCTGCATTAGGTGCTCCCATTGTTGGTAACAATTCTGGAACGAGATTTTTGGAAGACCCTTCAAGAGATTCTCCATTTTTGTCTGAACCTCTTCAACTGATGTAAAATGGTTTTCCCATTACGCAAGATTTAATAATAGTAAATAAAATATAATCGCATGCTGCCAAATCAGTGAATAAATAGGATTCTCCATCACAGTAATGCAGTGCTTATCAAACTTTCATAATTCGCGACCCAATATTCAACCATAATTTTCATCGCGCCCCCCTCCATATAATAACAATGTATTGAATTCAATAATACTATACTTTGACGCTAAAGCTACTATAGGAGTTTAACCTTTTAAAGGCCACCACGACGCATATAAACGTCTCGCTCAGCCAAAGCATTAGTTTTCTGCACGTATATATGCGAGTATCCAAAGTACGATCTTTTTTATGCACTGCTATCCATAAAATTATTCCGAAGGCTTTGGAATGCAATAAAAGGACCTTGACAGTGTTTACGAAGGATTTACTTATTTCAGAGGATTTGTTTATTTATTCCTTTTCATCCCTTCCCCACAAAAAAATAAAAAATCGAAATACGTGCGTCTACATGGAAAATGGTGTCATTGGGGAGCGAATCGCATATGTTTTAATCGGCAGTTAAGGGATTAATTATAGAAAGCACAAATTATCAAGATAAGTGTTAATACAAGCCCATGAGGTCACTGGTAATTATCAAACTTGTTCTTAACATATTAGTATAATTAAATTACTGATAAAATACATTGTACACAGTACTGATACATTTTTAAGTGTATTGTATCAGTGTAAACGGAATTTTATTTATTTATTATACCAGAAAGTATTTCGTTTGTTTACTTTCAGTAAATTAATAATTTTTTAAAAAATATTTTGTTTTCGACTTTTCAATATGCTTGCGCCCCCCTCGTAAGGTTATCACGCCCCCCTAGGGGGTAAGCCCCACAGTTTGAGAAACACTGCAGTAATGTTTTTGCCGGTTAGAAACTATTTAACCGGTCGGGTCATGTGAGCGGATGTATTGTCTTGGTGCAGCAGCCATCTATCACTCCCCAATTTTGACCTCCCCCCCCCCTAATTTTTGACGAAGTTACTTTAGTACTTCAATATAGTCATTAACAGTCTGACTACTTATATGAGTGGGAACCCAGTCATATCATGAATTTTGGCAATGTTTTGGCCTGTATTGGCTTATTTTGGGCTCCCAGCACATTCCTCATCTTGACATTAATAAATTAGCCGCGGTAGCCGAGTGGTATAGGTATCGGAACATGACTTGTCTTGTCACGAGTTCGAGCAAAGTACCACTAAAGACCCACCGTAGAGGCAGCGTGCACGTTAAATCTGTCGAAGGCACAGCGATCACTCCCGTTGGTGTGGTGTGGTGGCGGATTGGTAGAGGGGGTGCCAGCTCAGGTGTCGTCCACGTCATGACCATGGTTCAAAATTACATGGTCCGTGCCAAGAAAGCCCTCGTGTAGCTGAACAGTGCGACGTTAATATTCAATCAATCAATTCCACACGTGTCCCTTCCCTCTGAAAACTATTCATTCAAACATATGTGCACGAGACAAAGTTTCATCTCCATAAGCCTCAGTTAACATTTGAAATATTTTCTTGTCTGATTTCTTAAGTTTCACAAGAAACTTGATTTTGTTTCGACATTTTTTCTGCAGAATGCAGGTGCGCGTGTTCACTCAGTGACGCAGTACTCCCAACTGGCGTGATCGATTAAGGCTAAAGTTGGCCATATGGATAGAAGAGGAGTATGAGATGACGTCATCAAAACAGTTGTTGCCAACTCCACCCTTTTTTTCAAGTTATACGCCTAGTCTCCTTTTTTTTGTGTTACACCTTGCATATTAAATATGTAACAAATCGTTGGGAAAATATATTTTGTCAAAATAATCACAGCCAGTTTAAATTTAAAATTTAGGCAGTTTAACAAAATGTCTTTTACTTAAGACAATGCTAGTTCATTCGACACTTTACAATGTCATTTAATCCATGTCCTAATCATATTTGCCTGTTTTTCAGAATTGCTATAAATTCATTTATTTTTAATGTTATTAGAACAATATTAATTGTTATTAACACTAACCTATTTACCAACATGCCTTTATATATAATTAAGCTGTCGATTAGAAAATCCTTTATCAATAGTTGTAATAAAACAAGTAGTGTACGAAGTTGAAATGGAAACAATTACTCTGATAAGCTGTTAATTGTTTCCTCATTAATTTAAGATCTGCTTAGATAATCACACGACGTAATTTAACAACTTAAGTGTCGAGAAAGATGTACAAGCAAAAAAAAAGACATTGATTGCAAAGGCAATCATTAGCCATTAAGACTGATGCTATCTCACAGAGATAATCATTATCGTTATGAGTTTAAATATCATCATCTAGCCATAAGCCCAAATCCTGTCAATAACGAAAGTAAAGCTAGCGAATAGGATACGAATCAGTTTAAAAAATGAAAGAAATCTATTTGCGTTATTTTAAGTTTTTCCCCTTCAAATGTTTAAGGTAAATTCATTTAATATTTGGAATAAAAGAAATAAAAAGGTAATAAGAAATGTGCACCCCACACACACATACTATAGTATTGAATTACTGAAAAAAAAGAGGGAAAATAGTAAACACTTTTATTACGATGATAGTCTTTTGCTTGCATTTAAAAGTGTTAAACAAACATTAATATTCCGTTTCTGTTTAATCTTGGCGCTTTTTGATAGCGTAGTTATATGTAACATCACTATATAAAAATTGTAAAAGGAGAATTGGTAAGAAAATTCTTAGGTACGTTTTAGAAAATACCAGATTTACTATAATGTAGAATCAGCTGTAGTCAGATTGAATAAAAATATTTAAAAAGGGGGACAAGTTCTGTAAAACCCTGACATTTCGTTATCTTAAGCAAAAAGAAAGTTTCAAAAAGATAAAATAAGTACTACTGTGACAAGGGTTTTATTCTTAAGCAAACATTACTAGAAATCATGCAGAGAAGCGTCTTCCCATGGCGGCCTTTTTACCAGTAAATTAGACTTTCACTGCTTTAGAACTAATTTTAATATTTTCTGATTCTCTGAATATAATAGAAAATAATTTAATACAGAAATCTTAAAAGAGCCAAATGTTTAATAGTAAGGGCAAATAAGGTAAATTTTTTTCTTATATAATTATAAAGGAAACCAATATTTTTTAGTAGATATAATTATTTTTATTATTTCAGACAGATAAAAGTCTGAAGAGCCACAACCACCTTTGCAAAGAGCCACAAGCGGTTTATGAGCCGCAGTTTGCCAGCCCCTGTCATACGGGATAAAAATGGCGTTGTGAGGATCGCTTCTGTAGTCAGTCATAGGATGTTTTTGTCCCACTACTATATTGCGATTCTCTTACTGGTTATTTTCTTACTTATTGTTTTTGGTAACACACAAATAAAATGTTGACTATGTATGATTTGAATTCATTAAGTTTAATACACATTCCATAAAATGAAAGAACTACTGCCCAAGGAGAAATTATCTGAGTGGGATTTAAATCAGTAGATGTGATCTTCCAGTAATGATAATAGAACACTAGGGAATATCTTAGAAATCAGAACGTTTTATTCAAAAAATGCAAAGAGGAAAATGTCCCTCCACCTCTAGCCCAGATGCAAGTTATTATCCGGCTAATCTGTAACTCGTACAGATGGAATATGTCCTCCTGCGGGATTACAGGAAATTATTACATTAAAAATTCCAGAAGAGAAATTTAATGCTACAGGGCGCAGGAACGTTTCAAGGCAAGAGTCAACTGAGCCTCACCCTCGGCAGGGGCCTCGTTTCGTTCTCGATTCAGTCTTAAAAATTTTAAGACCTGGATAATTTTAATGGTCAACTATTATTCCCGTAAGTATATTCTCCGAAAAATAGGGAATTTCAAACTGTATGTCAAATGGCAAAATTGGCAAGATTGTATTCTTATGTGATGGCCGTTGTACGCGTCTAGACCTAGAGACCTAATACCATAAACAATAATTTTATTTATTTATTCGAAATGCGGCCATCGGTCGAGCCAGTGTGTGTCAAGGTTTGTGAGATTGGGGGTGGTGCACATTTATTTATTTCAAATTATCGTTGGTACGAGTATTTGACAATGTATGTTACATACTGTTTACTTTTAAAGACCACAGATAGGGCCTCCTTTTGCATAGGGGCTAGGGGCGCAAAAAGTCTTAAGGCGTCCCTGAATGGTCGTAGAATCTTGTCAACCTACTGCTGTACTGTTAGGATTCCGTATTTCGAGGACTCACTATTATACATGTAAGAACCAGTTCTAATTAAAAGTTGCAATGAATATCTGAAATTAAATTTATTCCATAGGTTTTTAAAAAAATTATAATCTTAAAGATAAATTCCATTCCAAATTACTGATACTCTCAGGTATTTCATGTTTTTATTATTAAGTTCACGTAATAATAGATTTCTGTTGCTTACGGTATCATTATTGTTAATTAGAAAGTAGCCACGCTTACCTTCATCCTCCATGGGCTGAGAGCGATTTTGAGAATCCAGTTAGTTCATCTAAAACTAAAATCAGTGGCGCAACAGCTCATAAGAGCCAAGGCTTACTGTGCCCATCTAATTATACGGGACCATTGGTCGCTGAGATGAATGAGCATATGTCCTGATCAGTTGGTCAGTCTGAAGCGAAATCCCCAATGTTTAGTCCCCAGCAAGCTTGGTACTCATTTATTAATCCACTGAAGGGATGAAAGGTAGTCGACCTTGCCCAGCCCGAGGATAGAGCCCCGGACCTGTGATGTGGAAGCGCGAAACGCTACAACTCGGATGGACCTCAGTTGGTTCATAGAAAATGTTTAAAGAAAAACCACACGTAAATAAAGTGCAATCCAAATTCGTAGACCACAAGTAGTAGGTTTATTAACAACTGGCGAATAAAAAACTTTTCTCGTGGTTTCATGCGAGACAAAGTGAGTTGCCACACAATTGTAACGAAGCAATAGAAACAATCAAATTGAAAGGCTGAACAGTACGAGGCGTGGATTCGAAGACAATTATATATGTGAATGACAGCATTCAGTTGACACTCATTTCCATCAAATGGCTGCATTCTTCAGTAAATATGAAAGAAAGAGAAAGAATATTTACGATTAAGTGGGATTTAATGACTTGCGAACTGAATCATAGCCACAAGAATCATCCAGATTGACAAATCAAGGAAACTGGGGTTAGGGTTTTTCCGGAATTTCTGAGAGGAAATAAAGGTTGGGAAATCAGAAAATCTCTATTAGTTACGTCATGAAAGTTATTAAAAAATAGAATTCGATTACGACAACTGAGGGGAGAAATTTTTAAGAAAATACGCCGATAATTATTTCAAATGGTTTGCAACTCTGAAAATAATGTGAATTTTTTCAAAATCATAGTTGAGCACTCTGTACAGAGGTCTGAGCTATATACAGGCAAAATGTCATTATAATAGAAGCATTTTTCACAAAGGAGAACATTTTTGAAAAAGGTTATTCTAAGTTGATTTTTGCCGAAATATTGTGTTTTAAATAATTTGTTTTTGTCAAGAGTAACCTTAAAACAATTTTATACCTTCTATTCTAATCTAAGTGACATAAATATCATCGAAAAATGATCAATTTATGCACTTTTTTTAAAATCACGGTTCCGAACGCAGTCGGATACCTTAATTTAAAAGTTATCACTCAAATACCTACATTGGAAGTAAAATTATTTTTTACGCCTTCCAGCCTTCTCCCTCTCTTTTGGTGATTTCGCAAAGCCGATTTTCAGTGGATCTATACTTAACAAAAAAAAAAAAAGTATGTTTACTCAATTTTAAATCTGCTGGTCTAATAGTTAAAATGTTTTTTTTATCTATAGCACCCTCGTAACTCCCATTTTGGGTCGACTACCCCAAAATCCTTTCTTAGCGAGTCTCTAATCAATAAAAGAAACATGCTTACAAAATTTGAAATCTGTAGGGGTATATTAGTTCCGTAATCTCGTGAAGAGTGAGTGGGTTGCTTTTCTACTATATATACAGGCTGATTCGCTACCAGATTGACAAACTTGCAAGGCGTGTAGGAGCTACAGAGACTACTCAAAATCGCATAAGAATGCAGGGTCGCAAATGGCGTAATTGCGAGTTATGGCTCAAAGAAGTAAAATAAACAGCAACGCATTAATGGGACATATTTTATTGAAAAGTTGTATTCCAAAAGGTGTTCGAAAATACGACCAGAAGCCATCTGGCAGGCCTGACAGTTGGCCAACGCGAGGATACCACTCAACAATATCCCGCTTTGGATGGTGAGGGATAGGTCGTAGTGACTAGTTCATTACCAGGTCACCGGATTTATCATGCATGAACTTCTTCAGGAGTCACATGAAAAGTTTGGTGAACACACAAGACGCCCGTTTCATCTGGTGAAGATCTCAACACTCGAATATCTGTAGCTGTCGAGAAAATACGTAGCTTGTTAGGAATCATCCAAAACGTTAGGAATTTCGAGCAGAGCCGTTGTCAGGCTTGCCAGACGACTTCTGGTCATAATTTTGAACACTTGATGTTCTACGACCTTTCAATAAATTATTTTTTTGTCTGTTAATGAGTTGCTCTTTCTGCTCCTTTTCTTTGCCTCTGTACCATAGCTCGTAACCAGTGGCGTTATGAAGAATATTAGCACCCCTTCCCTGCAAAGTCTGGTTTTGGGTCCCCTAGAATCTTGGGACACCGCGATGCGGGGGTTGCGGATGTGTACGTTACGCTGTGACGGGCTCACGCGTCTTTTCATTGACATATCCTTTGGGTTCTTTGGGGCCAGAATTGATGGCAACTCTTTTCCAATCAAAACCCAAGAGGTAAGCGTGAATGAAAGATGCAAATTAAGCTTTTAAATATCTGAAGTTAGAGTAAAAGGGGTAACGAATTTGGGGAGTATTATGATAGTTCATTAATGATTCAATTGAAGTGACAGCCAACAGAAGTTATTCGGACTTATAGAGCCATTAGGTCAAGGTACATACCATTGCACTCCAGTAAATGCGCAACTTCCAGTAAGATTAGATCGGCGATCGAAGTTAAAGGTAGGATTGACTATTTAATATTAGGATCTGTGATAATATTGGAATCGAGTTTAGGTGAGTTAGTTATTGATAGTGGCCGGGTTAAGTTATTTCGGTATTATATATATATTGTGTGTTTTGTCATCGTAGATTCTCATATATTATTATTATCTAATCTGTTGTTAGATGCTTAGAAGTTTTAAGATCTTAATAAAGTCAAATTAAGATCATGACAACTTCTAGTTCTTTCGTTAATCCTACACCTCTAGTTCACGCTGATAAGCAAGGAGAAGGGCACCCGAGGGGGCCAACTTTACAATGCCGCTGCTCGTAACTACCGCATTCTTATGTAATTCCAAGTCGTCTCTGTACATTCCTACACAACCTGCAAGTTTGTCGATCTGGTAGCAAAGCCCCCTGGGTATTTAAAGATTATATGTATACTTATTTTAGCTACTTTTAATATTGAAAATGATTGTACAGTAATAGATCGATACATATTTGATAGGAAAAAAATTCTGGTTCTGAAGTTCTTGATACTGACTTTTAAAATGGTAAGGTTGAAAGAAACAATTCCAATAAAACACTTTAAAACGTAATATTTATTCTTAACTTCTAAAGAATCGTCTACATCTTTTGGCTTTTGCTGCAGATCACGACTAAAGCAGATTGTTATTTCAAAAATACTCAAGTCTAAGCTTGTTTTGAATTCATTTTGTAACAGATTCAGTGACTCTTTTCGATATTAGATTTGTTGAAATATTCCCAATAGTAACAATTGCATTTCACATCAATGCATTTCCTTTAAAACGGAAGTAGTTTTGAAATAATATTTTTAGACATTTTTCTAGTAAGCCGATTCGCTAAAAGTACTTTATAATGTATATCTAACAGATAGACTTCTCTGTTTATTAGGTCGGTGCTTATGAAATGTTGAATTTTTATGAATATATAAAACTGCATATCTTTTTCAGAAGCTATTTATTTAATCACAATATGTTCCGTTTACACTTCAATATACTTTTTCGAGCGAGATTTTAATGCGTAGAGGCGTGTTTTATCGAAATTCTGATTTTTAGAATGTATAAACTCTTATATGGAATTTTTAGTCTGTCTTCATTTTCATACTGTTTAGGCCACAAAAACTGTTCTAAATGTTTAAAAAATGAAAATTGTTTAGCGATAGATCCGGTAAATAAGCTGCGTTCTGCAAAATTTCATATTTTAGTTTATTTAATTCCGCAATTGTTCTGTACTAGGGTTTGCAATCTCGTGTAAAATTTTCAATCCTACAATAAGTTTTCTACAATAAATTTTCATAAATATACTAAATAACATAAATGAACAAAATATTACGTAACTATTTCTTAGCCACTCATATTGTTACTTAGTTACTTGCCTTGCTCTCTGAGACTGATAGCATAAAATCATCGAACCCCGATCTAAGTAACAATATCAATGGTTAAGAAATAATTTACATATTGTTCATTATATTGACTAGCTATAATATAAATACACTATAACAAAAAAAACAACGACGCACCAAGAACAAGTCGTCCGATAGACACACAAATTGGTGGGTAGAAAGATTATGCACAGAATACAAAATGATTGAAATTTGACAAAAATTGAATACTTTATTTCAGAGTTACATAATAAAGAGCTCAATAAGGTGTTGACCCACCTCTAGCCTGGATGCAAGCTGTCACACGCCGTGCAATAGAGTGATAAAGCATCCTGGTGGTCTCCTGCGGTATTTCTTGACAAATTTTCTCCAATTGTCGGGCCAGGTCATGAACATTCCCTGTTAGATGCAGTCGCCTTCCCATCATATCCTAGACATGCTCGATTGGAGAGATCTTGCGATCTCGCTGGCCAAGTAAGTGTTTGACAAGCTGTAAGGCAGTTCATAGCAATACGTATGGTATGTGGTTTGGCATTATCTTTGCTGAAGAAGCAAAGACCAGGGTACAAAAGAACGGTATCAAAACAGTCCTCAGAATGTCGTCGACGTACCGCTGTGCTGTAAGTGTGATCTAATGACGACCAAAGGGGTCCGGCTGTCAAAAGAAATGGCGCCCCAGACAATAACTCCTGGTTGAGGGCCTGTGTGGCGTGCAATAGTGAAAGCAGGATCGGCACGCTGCCCTGGGCTTCTCCAGACACGTCCTCGATGATCGTCAGGACACAGTTGGAAGCGGGATTCGTCGCTAAACACTATAGGTCCCCAGTCAACATGATTCCAATCTGATCGAGTCAAGCATCACTGGCTCGAGAGTGTGCAAGCGTCAGTGGCAGGTGGCATAGCGGTCGGTACGAGCGTAAATTTCGCTTTATCAGCCGTCTGGGGAAGGCCAATTGCATGCGTGTTGTACGTCTGATGGTTGATAACGATGAATGAGACGCTGTGACAGCTGATCTGACAATCAATCTGTCCTCCCGATCTACTGTGACCCTAGGTCAACCACTACCAGCATGACGCTGAAATCTGCCACTGTCCCACCCATTCTTGCCAGCATCTTCCTAATGGCGCATCGCTTCGATACCATGACGGAAACGCGATTCTCGATTTGCCTAACCTGCCTCTTTTCAGTTCAATGATACGATATAACAAACTCTGACAGATGCTCGTAATGAGTTCGAATCCCTCTGGGAGGCATTTTTTCAGACATTGAAGGTATTCTGAATTGCAATGCAACCGAAATTTTGAACATCATATTGAGAATCGCTTCTTACAGACACCGGCTGAGTGCACAGTTCCGCGCGCGATGCGTTGTAGCTCTCATTATTTATTCATTGGACACCAAATTTTAATCATTTGCATGTACGGAACAAATGTCTTTTCATACACTGAAATTTCAGTACAATTGGACAACTCCTTCTTGGTGCGTCGTTTTTTTTTTCTATTATAGAGTGTATGTGACTTTTATTGGAGTTGATTATGCAATCATATGTTTATGAATTAATATACTTTAGATTGCTTAATTACACCAATTTTTTTAAATATTGTGCATTTGACTCAAAAGCATCGAATATAGAAATAAAAGGAAGACAGGTTGAAAAAAAGCAATTCAGGCTCTAAAAGCGCTTACTAAATTTTTATATTTCTCTTTTGAATCAGTTATATTAAGAAAAAAATCCCGACAAAATGGTTTAAAACGTAATATTTATTCCTAACTCCACGAGAACCTCCTTTTCTAAATTCCGTATACAAGTTTTGGAACCTTCAGTGGATCGCTACTGCTTCTACAAAAATAGTAAGTTCTAAGCTTGTTTCGAATTCATTTTGTCGCAGATTTAGTGGCGCTTTTCGATATTAGATTTGTTGAAATGTTTCCAACTGTAACAATTGCGTTTCGCATCGTTGTATCTGCTTTAAAATGGAACGAGTTTCGAAGTATTTCCAAACATCTTTATAGAGAACCGGTTCAGTTAAAACTTTTATATCTGTCTAAACCATACTCTTTTTCCTTTCTACTATTTTTATAGAAAATATCATATCTCTAAGGTTTTTTTGAAATTGTAACAACCCAAGAAAAACTGTTCAATGTATAAAATAGCTAAACTTCTTTAAAATATATGATAAAATAAAAGTAGCATTCTAAATGGGATTATTAGAAATGATATGTAACTTCATATACAACTTCAGGGGAATATACAACAATATAGACAATATATTGAAACACTGAGTAGTTAGTGCAACACGCTTCCACACCACAGGTTCGAGGTTCAAACCCCGGGCTGGGCAAGGTTGATTCAGCCTTTCATCCCTTCAGTGGGTCGATAAAGGAGTACCAAGCTTGCTTGGGAACTTAACATTGAGGGTTTCGTGTCAGACTGACCACCTGACTGGAACATCTGCTTATGCACCTCAGGGCCCAAGGTCACGTATACTGAGTTGGGCACAGTAGGCCTTGGCCCTCATGGGCTGTCGCGCCACTGAGTTAAGTTATATACAATATATACTTTTAATATACAATTTCAGAGGAATATACAATAATATATACTTTTAATATACAATTTCAAAGGCAATTTTTTTATTTTGTATAGTTTAATGCAATATTTTCAACTAAAAAATTGAGGAAATCAAATGAACTCTAGATTATAATTCTAAAAAATCCTTCACATTAATTTATCCTTCTTTACGTATAAAATACTAAATGTGGCGTAAGGAAGTGTCGCATAAATTGTCCAAACATTCCTTGTGTTATCTTTAGCGATATAAAATATTTCTAGTTTTTTAATTTTATATTTAAACTTGTGTTATAGCATATTCTGTAGCTTAAAATGGAATTACTTCCCATATATAAGTCAAGGATTCTTGGAACTTTTTTAAAGTTAATGTGTAAAGGGGTCGGCTTATGTACTGACAACAATATATACCATTGATCTCGGAAAAAAACAGCTTAGGAAAAACGGTTTACTTATAAAATTGTCCGCCTTAACCATGCACAAGGGATTTTAACTTGTTAACTTCTGGAGGGTTTCGAATGGAACTTTTATGAAAGAAGACAAATAAAAAAACGTCACATATATCCCTCAAAGTCAGTGCCAGAATCTGAGTTTTCAAGTAGTTCGTAATATTCTCAACACCTCATTTGGATGTCTGAACCACATTTGTGGTCATGTAGGAGTTTTTTTTCTTTAATCATGATGTTACAAATTTCTCATTCCGTTGATTTTCCGACCAAAAAAAAATGGCTCAGAAATCTGACTAGTACAGATATTGTACAAGAAAAAAATTAATGAAAAAATGTTTGCTGCGTATAGGAGCTTTTTAACTTTAATACTGTCGTTGTTAAAGAGTTTCCCTTTACAGCAAATCGATTGTAAAATATCCCGTTCTTTTTGCGAGGGCTTCGAACCGAAACTGTACCGAAATCCAAAAACCAGAAAAAAACCGTTATTTTCGTCAGATACAAGCCAGAACTGAACAAAAAAAATTTCCGGTTTATTTCGGTTCTATATATCTTCAGTCACTTTGTTACTGTAACCAGCTTATCAATATTTTCTAATTTAACGTCAACCATATAATTACACTGGGCAACAAAAAAGAAAAAATTTTTTGTCGCATCAAGAAAAATATGTGATTCTGATAGCATTTTTTCTCCTGAATTCAAATATGATATCGGTTTTTCTTCATCACAAAAGGTTTTTGAGAGACAGGCACTTATAATTTGAAACACTTTAATAATTTCTACATTCTTAAGTACACAATATCCGAACATTTGGACTCACCTAGAAATTAAGAAATCACGATTTTCTTTTATAATGTTCGCCTGTGGAGTATCCTCTTGATGAACCAGCAACTGAAATCGGCCAGCATATTAGCATTCCACATTTGCATTGATATCTCTTTCTATCGCTGAAATCTCCTGATGAAAGCGTTCCCCGATAACTCATCGCTCACTGCACCAAGGTTTTCGGGAAGAAATCTAAGTGCGAGTGCAGGAAGTGTATTTTTAAGGACATATTACAGCCCAAATTTTTATAAGATGTTATAAGATCTTGAACAATATCACGGTAATTTTCGCCTTTAATTTCCCCAAAACTGTGAGTTACATTTTGAATGCTTGCCACACTTCTACTTTCTCCAGTGGATTTAATAGTTCCTCAAACTTCTCATCATGCATTAGTGATCGTATTTGTGGACCACAAATATGTTATATAGAGGTTCACCTCTATATAATACTTTAAAAACATATACTTTAAAACAACAAATTTTAAATTCATAAACACTATATATTGAAAAAAGTAATTATTCACACCTTTTTGTAAATTAATATCTATTTATTTTATATATATATTGCTCATCACAAAGAGAAAGAAAAATAAAAACTGCAGGGAAAAATAAAAAAAGATTGTCGAGGAATACACTCTTTATTTTCAACATTAAAAAAAATAATTTTATATTAAAATTAACGAATTTTAAGGATATTTTCTCTAATTTAAATTACACCAGTACTTTCAAACATACGTTATTTTAAAACTAGAAATTCTAAACATACATTTTATTACTCGTAAAATCTTTTAATCTTGTTTGAGTTTTTTAATTGAAAAAAGGCTTTGTTTCATAATACACCTCATATTTTTGAAATACACCAAAAATCCTCTAGGTGCATTTTCCTTACACTGTAATCCGCGGTAATTGTGTCAAATAAATTTATGAATACTACAAATGAACGGGAAGTTAGTTCAAAGACACGGGGACACGAGACAATTTCACTGAGGGTGTAAGGAGATATCGAAGATGTTTCTTGTGAACCGGACAATGGGGGTTAAAGGTCGCAGTTCTTGGATGAAACGCCCAGAATTCTATTGTTCTCGGCGAGTTAGGCCCTTGATAAAACCAATTCAAGATTTATGATCACCATAAAACGTATCAAAAGAGAGAATAACTTGAAATGTCTAGAAATACTTTAAAAATAGGGTGGAAAAAAATTGAATCACAAGAGAAAAAGTTCGTTATATAGAAAATGTACTTCACTATTGGCAGGTTGTTTTACGAAGAAAATCGTTAAATGTTTTTGGTTCCAGGAAAAAGTTCGCCGTAAAAAAAAATTCACAATATACAAAGGTTCGTAATATGGAGGTTGACTGTAGTTTATTTATATCGACAAGTTTCTATTTTCGATCAGTTTTTAAGGCTTATTTCAGAGCATGGAAACTGATTTCTGGTTCAAGAAACAAATAAAAATATTGTATTTTAAATCAAAAGTAATTATATCTATCATTTAATAAAAAGTTATGTTTAACTGGAAAAGCAAAAATGACAACATTTTCCAAAAATAGCAGGCTTCCGAAATTTACATGCATTAGCATTCTGAAAAACTGTCAAGTTAGATAACATAATACAGGCCATCTTCATTTCTAATGATTATATGTATCCACTTATGTGTATTGTAATCCATAAACCATAAACTAGTAATGAATTTATGTTTGGATTCCAAGCCTTATCTTGCCCATTTGAATAGCCAAAGAAAAAAAGATTATTTTTCATTGTCTATCTATAAAATCAGAACTAAATTTTTTTATACATTACTATGACTTTATTTTTAAGACGTTCCTTTCCAGTCCTTTATTGAGCCAAATTCCTTCAATAATGAAAAGTTGATAACTAGTATGAAATTTAATCTAAAGATATAAATTAATTTTATGTTTTAGTTAATTTCTGGTTGTTTCGTGAACAAGCAGCAATCCATACAGTTGCTTGTAAAATTGAACTAGTCTCTGAATGTCTGGTGCACGATCTTTCGATCGTCAAGCTTAGTGGTGGATCAAGTCGTTTATGGTCGGTCATCTTACACGGAAGATTTCACTTCACTTACTTCACTTCACTTTCCAGAATGCACTGGTTTATACATCAACAATCTGTATATTTTCAAAGTTCGCTTTAAATATTTTCTCAAACTTATTCGAAACAATATTGATTTGTACAGAATAACAGCTTTTTCTTTGTGTAACATGAAGGCGAAATTTCTCTTTTCATTTTAAAAACGTCCAAGAGAATCGTAACAGGGATTTTGTCAGTAGAATTGTTTTCAAACAAGTGTAGATTCTTTGAAACATAAGCAACAGGATATGTAAGACAAGAATTCATTAAAAATAAAAATTTCATTTGCATTTCTAAAGGAAAAGAAGCTATTGCATCGGAACAGAAGTTCAAAATGACAGTTGCAAGGAACTAATTTCTACCCAGGCTTTAGCAGCGGGGGAATATATCTTTTATTTTAGCCGATTCAATAACGAGGATATGTCGCATTTTAATTAAAACGATTGGAATAATAGATTAGGAATTATTCCCCTTTCAATCGCGTGTTTCCCTGTGTATGTTTTAGTACAGGTCACTGGGGAAGAGTTGTTTGATTTGCTTAACAAAACGTGTTCCGAGAAAATCCGCAAAACAACTCGGGAAAGTGATGTTCATTCACCGTGTTTGTGTCGGTTCAAAAATTTACTCCATTCGTTTCACCATCCGTTTGTACATTGGCGGAAAACTGGAGATAATTTGCTAACATCAAATAATTTTTTATAGAGAGGGATTGAAAAAGTCTTTTAGAGTATAAATGTGTTGGATTAAAAGTTAAAAAGTTTTCGATTGTTGAAAGTATCTATTTATTTTGCATCTTTTTTCATATTTCTGATTTCATATTTTCGTTGTAAGAAACAATAGTCTACTTATTATACGTCTGGGAACTAATTATTTTCTTGAATCTGGCTATTAAGAAATTTTTGTCCAAAAATAATACTGCAATCATTAAACAAAAGCTTGGATTGTGTGTGCGAAATGACATCACAGATTTCAAAAATTTTGCATCATCTACATCAAATTTCTCTTAGTATTTTAAATAATTTAATAATGGGCAAAAATTTCTAGATAAAGGCAAGAAATTTAAGCGATTATAAAGAAAAATTCATTATAATTTTAATTAATACACAAAAAGGAAAAAATGATGACCTTATATAATAATGAATATTAATAAAAAACTTTACATTTGCATTATTTGTGCTTTAAGTTGTCAAAATTATATAATACGTTTTAACGATCTTAGTGTGTATGTATGTGTATATTATGTATGGATGTGTGTATGTGTATATATGTTTATAATGTATGGATGTGTGTATGTGTATTATATACGGCTGTGTGCAGTGGCGCACACAAAAGGGGTCCGCCCCCCCCAAGCCCTTTATTTTTTTTTCCCATTGGTTAAATTTAAGTATATAATACATAAAATTTAATTAAATATTTGTTATTAATGATTAATTTTTCAATAAATGCTAATTATTTATTCAATAATTTTTTTACTGTGTTTTTTTCCTGAAAATCGACAAAAAAACAAAAATATCATGAAAAAGAATGGGAACTTTCAACCCCGGGCCCTCCCCCTTGAAAAATTCCTTTTGCGCTACTGGCTGTGTGTATGTATATATGTGTATTATGTTTGGATGTGTGTATGTATATATGTGTATTATGTATGGATGTGTGTATGTATATATGTGTATTATATTTCGATGTGTGTATGTATGTATGTATGTAGCGTGTGTGTGCGTGTCTGTCTGTCTGAATGTTTGAGCGTGTGTATGTTTGCGTGTAAATGTAATGTGTGTGTATGTAGTGTGTCTGTGTATGTAGTGTGTGTGTCTCTGTGTATGGATGTATTTATGTGTGCGTTTTCATGTAAGTGTGAAAGTATGTGTTACTTAATTTATTAATAAATTCCTACTTAATAAAACATTATCCTTGTAATGTAGCAAACAATAGTCATTATAATCATGACCCGTATTTTATTCCATATTTTTTAGTTTTTAAATACATAACTACATAATTTTTCACATTTTATAAATTAAGGGCAAGAGCTGATCGAGTATGATATAAAATAAGGAAACATTTTCCATTTGATTTTATGCAAATAATGATTTTTTTTAATATAAACTAATGAAGAGATTTGTAAACAATTCCCTTTGTGTGTGAATATATCGCATATTTTCTGAGAAAGGTGACTATCTAAAGCAGCAAATTTTAAATTCAAGTAGATGAGAGAGAGAGGACATATGTGCTGCGAAAATTATTTAACAGCATACAGTGAGAATCCTTCAACACGAAACTGAGGGGGACTGAAATATTTATTCGTGTTAAGATTTTATACATAAATATATATATTGTCTTATATGCGATTTCCTAGTTTATATGTAATGAGAATTTCAAGAAAAAAATATCTAAACGGTGTAAAATAGGTTGCAGTTTTAGGGTTATTGTGCGGCCTATATACAGGAGTGTAACTAAACTCTGCGGCAAAACTTTAAGGGGTGATAGTACACATCAAGACAAACAATAGCAAATATGAAACATAGGGTCCCAAACGTCTTTCGAAGGAGATAGGTGCCATTAAAGTTTAGGGTCCGAAATTTCAAATGATTATAAAAAACGGAAGAATTTCGATTGTTAGGGTTTTGCTAAAATTATTCTTTTGTCGTATTTTCTGAAAAATAAATTTTAAATATAAATCAAAAAAAAATTCGCCAAGCGCTTTAGACTTTGGAGTAACGAACAACTATCATTTACTGTTATTTTTTGTATCGCATTAAATGCTTTCAAAAGTTTAGACTTAATCTTAAATTTTGAGCTCAAAATTTAAATCATTGGGGGTATTTAAAGGGCGCAAACTCAAGGGGTTAAGGGGGAAATTTTAAAACCCCTCCCCCCCGGGCCCAATTCAGTTTTCACGATCTTCGATCTCGGCCCAAACTAGTCGCAACTACCCATAAACAAAAAAAACGATAGTTATTTAAAGTTTTTCCCCAAAGAACTGAAAATTTCTCCCGAAAAATCCCGATTAGCAAATCCTCGATTTCCATGCAAAGTTGGGTACAAAGGTTTTAAATTGTATGGTGCAAGCTTTTGAAAGATGAAGGGTTACGGCAAACTGTTCCACCAACATAAAGACTCGTATGTGGTTCCAACGGGCGCCCCCCTCACATTTCAGGAGATGTGCGAAGTCTTTGGGATACAATATCCAGGACGAGGGAAACGGGGTGGCCCGGTAAAGGGCCGGCGATCCCCGCCCCCTTTCCTGCCTGACTTTTCCCCTCAAATATGAAAGTCTTGTTTAAGCAAGCCCGTCGACTCCGACGAGGCCCGGGTTGCGTGGTTCCTCGTAGCGGCGATATACGGGGGGATGCCGGGATTTTCAAAGCTCGACAGTCCCCCAACGGCGGTATGAGGCCTGCATCTTTGCTGGTGGGTGCTCTTTCGAACAGTTTTGTGATTCCCCTAGAAAACTTTGCGTACAATTTTACGTGTCATATTCTACGCACTACGGGGTACATCTGTTTTTTTTTATTTTGAGCAGAAAAGTTTCTCATGTCTATTATGAATAATTTTTTTTTTAATTTTGTCATCCCTCTCTCGTTTTTTTTTTACGTGTGGGGGAGGTAGAAATTTCCGCCTGGTCTACGACACCAAGAGGGGGAATAACTGAACTCTGTTCAGAGGAAAGATAGTTTCAAAATTTCACCTTCTGAACAAAATTTCCCGCTTGCCCCACTTAACCCCCCCCAACGAATCAGATTTTGAGCTCAAAATTTAAGTTTTCTGTTTTTTGAAAGCATTTAATGTGATAAAAAAAATAACGGAAAAAATAGTTTTTTTGTTACCCAAAGTCAAAAAGCGCCCTCTTGACATTTTTCTAGCTTTATTTTTTAAAAATTTATTTTTTCAAGAAAATACTGACAAAAGAAAAATTTTTTAGGGGAAAAACCGCTAACAAATGGGCCCCCTTTTTCCGTTTTTTTAAAATAATCATTTAAAATTTCGGACCCTAAACTTTAATGGCCCTTTTTTGGAAGACGTTTGGTACCCTAAGTTTCCCCTTTTCCCTATTGTTTGTCCTTGTGTACTATTCCCCCTTTTTAAAATTTTTTTGCCGCAGAGTTTAGTTGCACCCTGTATTCCAACAAAAATTTCCTAATTTGTTTTCCCTTTTTGGTACGTTTAAACTCAAAAGTATCTGACACATCTATGTAACAATCAACCTCATTTATTTATTATTTTTGTATATATTCAGATATTTTTATTTAAATTCTTTATAAGTTTCTTGCCTAATCTTAAATCTGCAGAACTGGGCATTTTTAAATATCCATCCTCTTTTCTTTAAATATTTTTCATTATAGAATAAATTTAAGACATATTAAGCTTAATTGCATATTTTAATTTATTTGTCCGTCACTAGTTCGAAAATTCCTTCCAATTTCATTTATATTTGTTATTACAATACATGTTTAAATATTTAATGTTTCATTGATTGTTTTAATTAAAATATTCGAAGATAATATTATCGTCTGCATTAATAATTTATCTGCACTTCAATAACTTATCGTTTGCCTTAATCTAAATATTTGATTTTTTGATTTTACGCGTCGTGTCAAAATTGTCTGCTTTGAATAATTACGTTATTATATTTGGCGTTAGTATTTGCTTTTGTATAAATTCGAGAATGTTTGTACTTCGGAAGATTATTATTAAAGTTTAAACCTCATTTGGATTATATATCATCTTACATCATTAAATGTCACTTCATTTATTTATTTTTTCAAATCTTTTGTTTGATTTTCGTAAGCATTACTGTTTAAATGAAACTGAAGCAAGATTTTCTAATAAAAGAGTCAGAGTCTCGTTAATATTTTTTCTTAATGAAAGATGAGTAAGGACTTGGTATAAATTTAAACTTTCTTGACTTTTATTTTAATAAGAAAACAAAAGTCTTAATCAGTACGGTTTAAATGATCACTAAAAAGTAATAGAGGTAGAAATTTAGTTTTTGTCGTTCGTAACATTTTACTCCATAATCACCATTCAGATTTATACATTTCTTCAGGGCTTTTTGACATCCTTCTATTTCCTGAAAGACGTCAATTGTGTTGACGAATCTCTAATCTGTAATGGTTTTTTTTTCATTTCTAAGAAAAAGAAAAAGTCATTTAGGGCAAAATTAGGGGAATAGGAAAGTTTCAAAACCCCATTGCTCGGATTTTTTAGCCGCAACCCAAGAGTAATAATGAGTAGATGTATTGTGTTGGTCAGAAGAGAGACCGTTGCCACAGGGATCATACTGCACAGTTCTTGATGAGAGCATCAGGTGTTTAATTCCGCAGCGTGCAATAATAGACATTATGGATAGTCTAATTTTTTCTAGGTATTCTATTAACACATTGAAAGCAGTATGCAGAGAAAAGTAGATAGCCTGAATTCCTGCATATTTTTTTTGCAAAATATTCAAAATTTCAAAGAAAAAGTGAATTCCCGTCGGGTTTTTTTTAACTGTTGGCGACGGATGTTAAAAATCAATGTCGTTGCAGAAATTCCAATCATTACGAAATATACTATCGACTTTTTTAAACAGTAATTTTTGGCTCATAATACTGCAAAGTTTTGAATTTAACGTGTGAAGTGGATACTGTTTTGAAAAATATTTTTCAAAAAAATACTTATTATAAAAAGTAGTAAATATATTCTATAACGGTTTTCATCTCTGTAAATGATGCAAATTTTTGTTATTCGTCACCAGCAATCGAAAAATAGAAAATGAAATTCCGTCCCCCTTTCTTCCAAATTTTAAAGATGATCCCAGCCCCCCCAAAAAAAAACATCCCCACAGATTTCTGAACCTTAAACCTTTTTAGAGGAATGTGTTTACACTCTGCTCATTTTTTTGGTTCTGGATCCACGGTAGACCCAAGACTTCTTCCTTTCCAGAGGACCCAAAAAAAGACCCATATCCTCCAAAATTAAACATCTCTTTGATAGGTTCCCCTTTTGACTTAAAAAGGATTGGTAATCTGAATTTTATGCTGACACCTTTACATCCAATTTTAAGAGTATTTTGCCGCTTTTTCAACATTTCAGGAGGATCATAAAAAAACCCGGGGAAAAAGTAATTTAGTAAAACTCTGATTCTTCCCGGCACCGTGCAATTCAACACCTAAAAAAACGGGGCCACTGGAATAAAATCAATTTATATACCCTCCCGGAAGGTTAACCATTTCCACCACCCGAAATCTTTTCCCAAAGGATCCGTCCCATGCCAATATCTAGGAAAAAAAAATTGGGCCCCTTTTTGCAAAAGAAATAAATCCTTCCACCTCAGAGCTCACATATTTAGAATTTTGCTCAAGGTAAAGGTAAAAAAAAAAAGTAAAACCTCCCCTTCATAAAAGGTATAAAAGGGGTGTCCAGGCTTTTTTTTTCCCTTTCCCCTTTTGACGAAAAACAATACGTTTTTCTGCTTACCCGTAGGCATTAAGGGGGCAAAAATAAATTTTTTTTTTAAAATTGCTTCCCCTTTAAAAGTCTAGAAATACGGTGGGGGGATTTTTAAAATCAGTCGTTATAAAGGAGAGTGTTAGAAACGTGTTTGGGCCCCAATTAAAAATTTTTATTGACTTAAAATTTTTTAAAAGCGTTTTTTCAAAACTGTGTTTTTTAAATTTTTCCCCCTCATATCCGAACGGGTTTTACAATGACTTAAATTTATAAGGGGAGACTCAGCAAAATTTACCCCAAAAAAGAACTAGATCATTCCAAAATTCAAAAATTTTATTTTTTCAAAAAAAAAAAAACCAGCAAAAATTTTTTTTCAGAGGGCACCCAAACTCAATTTTTATTTTTTAACTGGTATACCCTTTGGTGCATTTAATCTTACATAATTAAAAAACACCGTTCTTTTTATTTCAAAAAGCAATCAGCCGGATCTGGAGGGGGTTGGCGTCCTTTTTTTCCCAGGCGGTGTGTTCAGGCGCTAAAACTCACGTTCTATTGGATTTTTAAATTTTTGCATACTTTAAGATGCATTAAATAAATATAAAAACGTAAAATTTTATTTTTTTTGGTTGTCAAAACCCTAAAATTTTAAAAAAAACAGGTCGTCACATGTGGGTAACCCCCCTTAAAAGCCCATTTTTTGAAGGCTAATTCTCATTTCTCTATTCCTATTTTTAAATTGCTAGAACTCCATCAGCATATCTTGTACTGCCTTGGACTGGACTGGGAAGATATTCCTGATAGACCACTTCTAGTATCGGACTTCAGTAAAGTCAGCGGTTTCACTGATCTGGTCTGACCAGACGGGAGATTAGTAACACACACACTTCCATAACCAAGATCTCTCATTCATAATAATTTTAATAGTTTCTAGTTTGGTCTAACAGGATAAAGTCCTTCACCTTTTTCCTGTTGCAGCATGAGTGATGATCTACCACTTCTTCTATATGTCTGAGAGGGACTGAAACCAGTTTCAAAATTCATTTTACAAATCACAACAGTATTATATAACATGCTTTCATTTCCGTAAACTGCCATCATGAATTTTTCTAGCCATGTAACCTTTCAATTGAAGAAACTTAATCACACTAGGAGCTTCTGTCTTTTCCATTCTGCAGGGTATTTCAACTAACAAATTTCTGAAACCAAGCCAATCAATAGCTTCAAATTTACATTTTGTACTTAAGGATAAATTCACCTGAAGAATAAATTTTGTCATGTAGCAATGGGCTATCCCCGAAGTTTATCCTTTCCAACTCAGATTTTCTACAGTTCAGTCAAATTGACACTTTAGGCTGGAAAAGCGCCCCACCACAAATGAACTTCATTATTAGATAGTATGTAAATAGCCAAAAAGTAGGCGATTATATAATAGTAGATGATTATAGATAAAAGTAGACGCTTGTGAATCACATTGCCTAATTAATGCGCGCCATAATCATTATATATATATTTAATATCTAGCAACAGCACTTGATGAATACATCATTCTCTGGAGTAAAATCCTTCCATGCAAACTAGCATTGAGTAACAACAAAAATTAAACAGCAAAACAAAGAATCAAAAAACAGAAGCGTAAACCAGTGCTTCTCAAACTTTCAATGTTTGCGACCCAATATTCAATCACAATTTACATCACGCCACCCCTCCTCCATACAATGACAATGTATTAAATTCAATAATACTATATTTTGACGCTAAACCCATAATACGACTTTAACCTCTTAAGTCTCTCCGACGTATACTAACGTCTCGCTCAGCCAGTGTGTTAATTGCTCCCGGATATATATACGTCTTTCCGAAATACGATCTTTTCTATGAACTGCTATCCATAAAATTATTCCGAAGGCTTTCGAAAGCAATAAAATGACCTTCACAGTGTTTGCGAAGGATTTACTTGTTTCAGAGGATTTGATCATTTATTCCTTTTCTACCCTCTCAATACACCACATACGCTAACGTACGTGGCATTGGGAACGAATCGCGTAATTTTTAATTGGCATTTAAGGGTTTAATTATATAAACAGAGTACAAATTATCTAGATAAGTAAGTTGACAAATAATTTTATATATGACAAATTCATAGGGTCACTGGTAATTATTAAACTTGTCCTTAACTTAGTATTCTTAAATTAATTATAAAAAATAAATTGTGCAGTACAGATACATTTATAAGTACAAATGAGTATTTCATTTTTTTTACGTCAGAATGTATTTGAATACTTTCAGTAAGTTAATAATTTGTTTAAATAATCTTTTGTTTTCGACTTTTCAATATGCTCGCCCCCCTAGGGTTTCCCCCCCACAGTTTGGCACTGGGAAACCAGTCAGAAAGTCAGTCAGATCGCGGAGCTTGTAACTGCTCTCTGGTCCTCAAGTATCTATTGCAGGTGTTACCAGAGACAGCAGGGCAAATCTCCAGGTAATCAGCATTCATTCTCTTTTGCACAAAACACAGTTTTGGAGAGGAAAGGACCTTTAGTGTATATAGTTGACCAGCAAGGCAGTGTACCCGGTTTCCAGCCTGAAAGCGGAAACCGCACACCGTCTCGGGTTATCTAGGATCTCACTTAGCGTGTCCATTGAAGACTTGCGCCAGAACCATATTGTTATAGCCACTTTTAAGGCTCAAGTTTAAGAAGGATTTACAATTATTTCAAGTCCGAGGGGTTGCATCTCCTTCAGATGAGTACAAATGAATTCTTACCTTTCCCAGACTGTCTTGTCCGCCAATCGCATAGTCATGTCTAGTGTTTAACTTACTAAAATGAAATTGTTCATCCATTTTGTTTTTTTTTTGTCATTTCGAATTCGATTAGATGGTATCTTCACAAATTCTGTTTTCGGATTGGCTCCTTGGAATCAAATCAATCTGTATGAGTGTGATCTTCACATCAATCCTCAAGGAGGAGATTCTACGACAACCACAATAATTTCTTAGTATTAATTAAGACTTTGCGATACCTCTAGTTAGAGAAATAAAACTTATCCAATAACAAAATATCTTCAGAGAAAATGCCTAATAAGTTTAGTGGAATGGTATGACGTAAGCTTTCAAAAAATTTAAAATCCCGGAATATTGAATTTTATACGCAAATAAAAATACCGTAAAAGAAATGTTTCCAAGAATTTTAAGGAAATTTAAATTTATCCTGAAGTGTTAGTATAGAGACACGGTCAATTTTTGATTATAAAATACGTAATACATTTTAGAGAAATATAAAATTTTTAAATAATTATTGAAAACCTTTTAAAATTAATATTCTTAAACATTTATTTAATGTAAAAATACATTGGAAACTATTCAAGTCTTTTTAGAGAACAAAATATAACGTACAGTTTATAATCTTTATTTTGCAAATATTTTTACAAAGGTCTTAACCGGAATATCATGGAGAATTTTTATCTCCCTTCAAAGCATATAAAAATTATTTTTATTGAATAGAGAATAAATGCGGTTTTGTTAATTTAATTTCTATATTTTTTGTTTGTGAAATTAAATTTAAAAAAATAAATTTCAAGTAATTTTTTTTGGGAATTTTGTTTCTGTTAAATTATATCAGAAATTTCATTTTTCCTTTGCTTTAAATTGTTTTTTATTCTCCTGTTACGCAGTTAAATAGCAATTTTTTCAGTTAATAAAATAAAAAATGACACCAATTAGAGGAATATGAAGTGGTTATTTAAATTACAGGGTTATTATTTATAACCCAATTAAAATGATTAAAGTTTTCAATTGCTTTTAATAAATTATTTTATTATAAAAAAGCTTAGAATATATATAAGAAGACAGACATCGCATTTTTCTATATACTATAATTAACTAAATTGATTCATTGCTAAATATTTTCTGTGTTTATTTTTTTTTTCCTTTTCCAATTCATTTATTTCGTTTTTAATTACTATTATAAATAATATTGTTTTTATTTCTTAAAATATAGTTAATTTGAAATTTGAATCTGTCTGAATATCTTGAAGCAAATAAAAATTCACGAATATTCTTATAGCGGAGCTATAAGGAAAAAGACACCCCCCAAAGATTTCTTGATTTATTTTTCATGGCTCTTTCAATAAAATTCTTTTGGAATAACTTTTAAATAATGTATTAAAAGCAAAAAACATCGGAAAGAGATTTTTAATGAATAATTTGTTTTAAAAATGCAATTTCTGATGAGTTTGTGTACCCTCTCCGTTGGGGACACCCTTTCTCCACTATTCAAATGACATATGTCTGAGGGAAGGAAAGAGGAACCACTAAATCCTGCCATGCTAAAATCAGTTTATTATGATCTTAGTTTATATACAGTACAACAACATACTAGTCTAATAGTGAGTAGACGCAACACGTATTACTGATAAATAGCGCAATTAACGCTGACTCTATATTTATAGATTAATTCCTATACTAATAGTAACCAATCTCACCTTAAAGTTTAATTGAATAAGCTTTTACCGTTAATTCCTTGCACGCACAGTTACGGTCCGTAATCTTCAAGCTAACTTTTAATATAACTAGCTCTGGCTGAGGCAATGTTCCTCTTGTCTGGATCCACTTGTAATTCAACTAGACAGGCACCGAATTAAGATTTTTCTTCTAGAACCTTATCTCACTTCACTTAGTTTACTTACCACTCAGAGCTTCACTTAGAGATCACTTCTAGCATTACTTCTCCACTTAGCGACTCGCGAATGCTAACATTTGGAAATTCATATATAATTCTAATTTGTATAAACACACTCTTTTCTTTTTGGGTTTGGTTGGAAAGTGAATTGCCATTCTGGCCCCAAGTAAAGAATCCCAAGAGATAATTAGTGGAACCCCACCAAGAAGCAGTGTGATTTATTCGGAGGGTCTTAATGGCCCTAAGGAAATTACGTCAAAAAAAAAATTTTACATTTAAATTTTCGTCAAAACTCTTAACTCTAAAATAGCAACAATAACTCTATTCAAATAATTACACCTAAATACCGGTATTTTAAATTTCTTAATGTCTTCACCCTGATCATTAACCTTACATAATTTATGAAGGTGTACCCCATTTAAGCAACGGACCTAGAGTGAAAAAACCCTGTTTCCAAATAGCTATAAAAAAACATGGCCATACACAAACCGAAACTTAAATACTGTAACAATTTTCATCTGTACAATTTGTTTCCTCAGCCTTTAGAACCTGCCAATTCAGACCTAAAAATAAAAAATCTGTATTTTCAAAAACATCAGGTCAGCCAACTAAATGAGAGAACTCTTATGATCTAATACACACTCTTTCCACAAATTATCATTATATATTATATACTCTATACATTTGATACATACTAAGTCACACTATTTTTCAACATATACATCTCATCTGGTTTCTGCTGTAAAAATTCCCTCTAATCGCGCAGTGCCAAATAGTGTTACATTAAATGTTCTATCTACGCCACGTTCCCAAAACCAGATGTACATTAATATCAATCAATACATAAATATATATAGTATACAATTACAAACATTTTACAATAAATGATTTAAAACAAAACAACCCAGCGAATTCTCGCATCCAAAGGAAGTCATAAACAGCAGTAAACAAATGTATTACATACAATTGTTTTCTCACATTTTGGAAGGAAGAAATTTACAATTACAAACGTTCATTTTTCATACATCTAGAAAAATGCACTTCACTGTAATGTCAACTTTTGTAACAGAATTTTTTTTAAGAAACATTTGACTTGCATCTTGCAATAATTCTCATGACTGCCTGTCAGTAAAAAAAAATACCAACAAATGAAACGATGCAACCTGGTTAATATTTCTTGTTGCTGATGTCTCCGACCAGAACTTCCAACGACGCCGTCCTTCTGTTGGTGGATTTTCCTCCATTTCCTGGCGTTGGGTTGCTGTTTGGCTCCTCTTCTTGAATTCCGACGGCTTGATCGTCCTCTCCTAGGCTTCTGACGACTCTGGCTTGTGGACTGCTGCTTGTATCTTTGATCTTTATTGTAGGATCTGTATTCCCTGGTTTCTTCTTCCTCTGACCGACTGGTCCCCTCTTGGTCCTTGCATCAGTCCTCTGATGGTCTGAACTCAGCTGCTTTTTCTTTTTATCCTGACCGCAAATTATAAATTAAAAGCCTATATCAGTCCTTGATGTCATGTTGCTTCCGCTCTTCTTAAATTTCTTTCTATAATAATAAGAGCAGTTAGTGTCCTTGTCCTTATGTCCTTGTTTAACTGGCACCAAAATCCAATCACCTAAACTAGGAGGAGTAATGCAGTCCTTTTTTTATTAGTGGCGCTCGCCTGCCCAATGGATAACGAGCCTTCTGTGCAATATTTCAGACTCTACACAAGGTATTGACAATTAAATTCGTACCATTTTCTATGTAAAATGTTTCAAAATAATCCAGGAAGACTTTTGAAAATTAGAGCTGAATCGTGAAAAACGTCCGAAATTGATTTTTTTATTTCTGTATTATTATTATTATAAAATTAAATTTGTACAGAATTTTATCTTTTTAAGGGAACATTTTGATTTAAAATTTTGCGTTAAACCACTATAAATAAATAAAATAAGCTAATTAATGTCAGCCAGATTGTATCTCATATTTTGAAAAGATACTATTACCACAATAATCTTCCTAAATGTATTCCTTTAATTTATGTCACGATAGCGAATTGGTTAAGAGTACGATAACACTGGCCGCGTTACATACAAATCTGAATTTTGCTTTGATCCAAATATTCGTAGCTCAGAATAATGAAGCTTTCTGCACGTAAAATTGAGGCTGTGCGCATAAGAAATTGTCAAGTAAAAATTCCCTTTATCATCTTCAAAGCTTAAGTAGTTCAAATTACTCACGGACTGATTATATTAGTATAGAATTTTGCTTTCTATGCAACCAACTCATGTGTCGACCTTCTCACTGACTACAAATTATTATTTCCCCTATCTAACAGCGGACTATCTTTTTCAATAATGTAACAGTAATATGAAACAAACTTAAATTAATATGCTTTTAATGAAGCTTACTTAAATCTCATGGATTACAGTACGGCGTTCTGCAATAAACATAAAATGCATTTGCTCTAACAGCCATTTTGTGGTACGTTTAGAATAACAAAAACTCTTTTACCGAAAAACATCAAAGCTTATTTTTAATTCTTTATCTTGCGTAATAATTGATAATCTACCACATCATCCACTAATAAAGTATCCCTGGAAGTGGAGTTTAATCGAAGTATTTTTCCCACCAATAGCAGCGAATATTTCAGCACCTATTAATAAAATTACACCTTCCACACCATCAGTTTTCTACCACCTTGTTCCCTGCACTCAAACCCGCGGTCAGTCGCACCTGTTTTGCTACCGTCGTTACCGCGGGGTGTATAAACACCCAAACTTTTGCATCAACAAGTGTATTTAATTATGAAAATAAAAAATTGTCATTATGATACATACTTATAAAGTACAGGATGTTTTTTGTATTATACAAATAAAATTATTAAATTTATTGCATACAAATGAGACTAACATTAATTTAAACTAAACATACAAAATTTTCATTTTAAAACACAAAATTTTATATTTTTTCATAAACCAGTATAAAACGTATATACCAGTAATAAATATACTTTATAATTAATGAGATAATGATTATAGAAAGTAGAAAAGTAATATTTTAATCATTTTCCAAACATTCAGAGCAGACTGTATACATATGCTCAACATCTCTAGAGTTCTGAGCCCCCAGATAAACTTTCTTCTCTTTGAAGGTCATTACATTCCAAATCGTTCGAGAAAGAAGGATTGTATCAGGCTCGAAGGTTCAATGACCTAAAAATGGCAAAGGTGAAAAATTGTGGTTCTGCATTCTTTTAGAATTTGGGAGGATTTTCTTTCTGTTTCTGGGGTGTACAGAACACCCCGCGCGAGTGATCGCGGGTTAGTTATCAAATATTCTAATCTTTTTAGAGAACAAGAAAATAAATAAATTTACGATTATTAATTTGTGCAATTATATTCCATGTCTAAGTTATTGACAAGAAAAGTATTGACAATCGTTCTTAATCTTTATTCTAATAATTTTGCCTTGGCCCATTTTAAAGCATTTTTTCATCCAGACGTTGCAGTGACTTTTATCCTGCAAGTCACAAACAACAATAATGGAATTATATTTGATTGAAGCACACCCAACGCTCTGGTTGATTATGCAATCTTTAATACGACTAAGACATTCTTAATAAATCATGACGACTGATTAAACTGTTAAGAAGCACGCGCGCGTCACCCAGACTCGCTATTTCAACAAGAGACACTACCACAACGTCAGCGAAAGTGTTCTATCGACACTCCAGATTTACTTAAGATGTAAATCTGCTGCAGTAATGGGTGGAAAAACAACATACTCTGAGCATCGCTGCGAAAGTCCGTTAAAAGCAAAAACGACTTTCTTCTCTGGAAAGGGGGTATACAATGACTTCTTCCTCAAGTTACAGAAAAGGTATAAGGCGCTCAACGACTGGTTCGAATAGAAATTCCTTTCGTTCAGTATTTTAACGTGTGAGGAATTCAGGAATTATCACGCTAAGGTCAACAGCATCAGTAGAAATGTCCTTATCAGAATCTATTGGGCAAGAAAACTAAACGGGAAACTGTTGAGAAATATCAGCATTTTCAAGAAAAATGGGGATTTAAAAGTGTTCGCTGTAACACATAAAAGATAAAATAATTTATGCTTGATACTTGTAATATTATAATTAGTATGCCATAGTTAAACATAAAACATCTCTAGGAATATAACACAAGCACTGTGAAGAAATCGCAAAAAAGCAGTATTTCTGCTACAAAAGAAAATTAAAGAAAACCACCATCCCATAACTACATATATCGACTTCTTGTTAGAAATTAGTCCCTGGCAGGAAAAGAGTTTGACATTCTTGTGATTTACACCATCAAATATCCTATCATCTTTCTTACCTAGCTATCCGCCTTCTTCCTTTGGTTTCAGTAGAGCTACAGAAATAAACACAAATATCTTGGATATCCCAGTAATTAGTACCTTAGTAACGGAATAGCAGGCCGCCATATAAGAAATGGAGATGTCTGGTCAGTATTACGAATTGCCTAGGATCATAAATTCTTCTCTTGGGGCAAATGTATCTAAATATTTTTTGATGAATTATCGCTTTGGTTGGGTAGTAGGCAATAAAAGGAACTGGTCATTTGATTTAGATTCAGCCAATAAGCATATAAATTCAAAATGAAAGCAGCAAATAATACAATGGGGTTATTGGTTCAACAATTGAATTCAGTTAGAAGAAACGAATTCAATTTCCGAGATACCTATGCAATTATGCAGACAAAAGAAATCCAATTTCAAGTGGCAAAGATTTAATCTAATAATAAAATATCAAATATAATGTGTTTTTATTAATTTTTTCAATTCCTACTATTAGCTCACACTCTCTACATATTTATTTATTTATTTTCATAAAATCTTCAATCGTTAATAAAATACATTTTAAAGCGCACAATTGAGCTGAAATTTTATATACATGATTATTTTGAGACAAAAAGTAATTTAATTAAAATTTAAATAAAAATTAGTTCTTTAAAAAATTTTGGACATCCCCGGTTTCTTCTAACATAATCCTACGTTCTTTGACCCACATTAAGGCAAAACCCAAACCCAATTTCCAAGGGGAAAAAACAAGCAACAATGCAAATAAGAAAATTTTTTTAAAAAAAGGATAGAAAGAGGAGAAAGAATGGCAATCTTAAAAAAAGCTTGTGTGGAGCATTTCGGAACAAGTGTTTAGACGGTCTACTAAAAATCAAGAAGACGCCCACCCTCAATAATTACAAAGGGGAACGATTGATACGAGTAAACAATCTACCGAAGTATCAGAATCGTAGAGTCTTCAACCAAGGGAGGATTATATCCCGAAAACTAGTTTTAATATAGAAAGCGAGATTAGGCAGATAATTTAAATTTTATTTTGATAAGTGATCTAGTTGTCGATTGCTTAAATAAATCGGCATACTTTGGTTTTTTCTCATTTAAAATAAGTTTGTTCGTTATATAAGATTTAAGAAATTTTAATAAAAGTTGTTTAAAATTATAGAATGCCCATCCTTCCGATAATCCCACACCTCTAACACGCGGAACCCTCACGTCATATTTCGACAGATGGCTATGCCCAAAAAAAATTATTCAAAGAGTTACAAATACAGCCACGTTGGCACCCTTTTTTGGCGACTTAGGACTATTTCGGGGTGTAAAAACTTAAAAAGGGTTTTTTTCTCACATTTTAAAAGTGCTCATTTGAGCTAAAATTTTTCATGCTCTATTGTTTGATAAAAAAGAAAATTTAATTAAAATTAAAATTAACTGACTGAAACTAATTATTTAAAGAATTACAAAACAGCCAGTTGGTTTCTTTTTTAGCGACTAAAAAACTTTAAGTTTTTTTTCCATTTTTTAAAGCCTTCAGTTCAACTCAAATTTTATATGCACAATTGTTTTGGATGACGATACGATACTTTAAGACTGTCTTCGGTAAATGTTAAAGAATAGGACCCGAATTAGGTACAATTTTTCAGATATAAAAGAAATGAAAAATTAATATTATATTATTATACAGGGGCAACGTTTTTTATCATACTTAAATTTTTTGGCCGATTTACGCCATTTTTCTGGCATAAAATTTTTTTTTTGGGTTTTCTCCTATACCGTAATGTTAAATGAGATATCCTTTCCTTTTAAAAGGAATTTTGAAAACCCCTTATTGTTAACAGATGTATAAATTTTTAATTTTTTAAATTTTCATAAAATTGAGTCATTTTTTTGTTGAAAATGTGTCCCGTTTCGTTTTGGGTTTGTATTTTGCCGAAAACTGCCTTAAGAAGACACAGTACGATTCAATTGACCAAATCGGCAAAAATCAAATCTAATTTCTTTAGTCTAAATTATTTTTTACATATTTTTCTATAACCTCAAAAAAACGGCTCTAATTTTAAAAAAACGCAAAATTTATGATTTTTTTTACTTTCTTTTTTTATTCAATCCTATGGAAAATCAAAATTTTTAAACTTATTTATCCAGAAAGATAAAAAATAGTTTGTCTTCATTCAAAATCAAAGGGTTGTTTTTCTATTTGCCTAATTTTTAATTTATTTTTTTACCAATTGCTAATAGTAGATATAACAAAAGGTGGTATATGCATTTTTGAATCAAAGCAATACTTATTTTTTTTTTAAATTGAACTCAAATTTATGGGTTTTTAAAGGGAAATTTTCCCAATAAGCATTCATAAAAGAGGTTTTAAAATAAAATATGCTACCCAAAACCCATACCGACTTTTGTTATGCATTGTTTGACGTAATTGTAAATCAAATTTCATGCATGTACATAAATTTTTGTAGGAGGAGTAGGAATTGACCTATATATATATATATATATATTACTTGTTTTAGTTATAAATACATAGATCAGGGTTTGCAATTGTTTTGGCTCAAAAATTTTTTGGGAAAGCAGGGGAACAGGGGGGTTGCACCTTTTTTAAAATAATTGTATTCATTCGTTTTTTTCATCTCAGAAAAAGGTATAAATAGTACCAAAAAAATCAATAAATACGAGTTAAATAAAATAGTGGTGGTTTTATTAAATTTTTTTACTGTGCATATTTCATGTCATCTATAGCTGTAATCATGTTTAATTTTAGAATCAGTTTAATGAGATAATGTAACCTATCACATTTTTCTACCATTTTTTTTTAAATTGGGAGTGAGATTGCTTATCGAAATCTTCATCACAGCCTTCATATTAATGACATCCAACTTGCATCAACATTTAATCTTGTCGATCTTCGTGCAATAAAAACTGCTCACAAACATGTTGACCCAAATACGAGTATAGAGAACACTTCCTGTCTATTTGTTTTTCTGATTGACTTAGTGGGCCACAAGAAAACTCTCCACGGGCCACCGTTAGACCACTCCTGACATAGATTATAAATTTTTAACACATGAGAAGCAAAGATAATCCAATATGTATTACGAACATTGTATCTTATCCAGCTGATTGCTATTCCTTCTTTTCTTCTTTGACGACCTATGCTAAGATTCATGCCAGAAGATCTTTTCTTTAAAATGGACTATATAGAGGATACTCCTGTTCCAATGGTCGTCCCTTCTTTCATTCCCTCTAACACGTGGCCATGCTCAGGGCCGATCCTAGGATCGGCCAAATTTTTAAACACCCTTTGACGAAGCATACTCCCTTCCCCATTTTCCCAGATCCCGGAAAAAGCTGCGAAAATTCCGGGGAAAGGGAATTTCGTATTGGGTCGAGTTTCGGGACCCTTTTTCCCAATTGACCGGACTGTCAAAAAGGGGGCCTTGTCATTGTGTGCCCATTTTCCCAGAACTTGGAGGCGCCGCTGCAGAACATACAGCGTACACCCAGCCTTGGCGTTTTTGAACTGGCGGAAGCGGGCGTGTTTTGGGGCGGCAGAGGGGGGCGACACAAAAGGGGAACCGAGACCAAGGCGACAGGGAGATGAGGACTGAGGCCGACAAAGAAATGAGGGTGGATGACGAGGGAAAAAAAAATGCTATAAACGGGCGAGAGAGTCCGAACGAGCAGGAGACTGGGTCTTGGAAAGGAGCGGTTCGGACGTCCTTGAGCGATAGGAAGAGCGATAGTGAGCCGGCGAAGTACAGCGGTCTCCTGGCTGAAAGATCGAGGAAACCGGAGATTCCGAGAAGAGAAAGGGAGACTGGATTTTGGGAAAGGGGAGCGGTTGGGACCGCCCTTGAGCGATAGGAAGAGCGATAGTGAGCCCGCAGTACAGCGGTCTCCTGGCGAAAGATCAGAAAACCGGAAGAATACGGAAGAGACTCGAACTGATTACGAACGAGCCCGCGAAGTACAGCGGTCTCCTGGCTGGTAAATCCAGGAACGGAAGAGAGTGCGAAAGAGACTCAAAAGTGATATTGAACTGTAATTAGAATATACCCTTTTATTTATTATTTTGATAATTTTCATGTTGAAATAAATAGTTAGCCCAGATCTGAGAGAAGTCATTACAACCTAATGTGCCACCTCCCTAGAGAACTTTTCATATTTTGACTAAAACATAACGTTGACGTTAAAAAATCATCTACTTATATTAGAATAAAAAGTAAAACACATTAATAAAGTAACTCAAATAAAATTTGAAGTGCAGAACTTTATATTTTGACCAGGTAATGAGTTATAATAGCGACAAAATGCTTTAATAAAATAATAAACTAACAAAAATATAACCTTTAAAATAAAAATAAACATTTTATAATTATAAATGCAAAACAGAATTTACTCTAGAAATACAATCTAATAAAAATAAATACTCTAAGGCACAAATCTCGTGAAACGAAAAGTATGTAAATCAGTCCTTCTACTAAGACTAAGTAAAACACTATACCGTAAAATCCGGTGTATAACGTGCACTTTTAACTCAAAAATAAGATCGAAATTTACGGTTGCGCGTTATACACCGGGTATAAAAATGAGAACTTTAAAAATACAAAAAAGATGAGCATAGAAAAAGATCAGACTTTTACATATATCAAAATACTGTTTCTGTGAAAGAAATAATATTCCTTATAAACTTAAAGGGTTGTAATTCTGAAAGTACACTATTTTTGCAAAGCTTGGGAATATCGGCTAGAATAAGACTTCAAAACACAAGATCATTGCGCACATGCGTTTCAGGTTTCTTCGTAAAGAGATTGTGCGCGTGTTATACGGCTGAATATGTGTTGGGACGTTATACACCACATTTTACTGTAGATATAAAATAACTTTTCTGGCAGCTTTCTGAAGCAAATTTGTTAATAGTTTCGGTTAAATAAGTTTTTCCAGGAATTTCGGATTCAATTGCCAAATCTAGAAAGTCTTTCTTGTATATTATTTCTCAAGTAATTTTTAATGATTTTTAATTTTCATCGAAAGCTACAGAAACAGGTTAGGTTAAAAAAATTCTTAATGCTAGAGTGAAATTGGGAAAGCAGGGAATAAGATCATTTTTTTCACTATAATTTCCAATATCTCAGAAGGCTGTTTTTTACCAGGAAAAATATCTTTGAATGAAGTTATTTCATTGAAGAGCTGTATACCGTCTATATCTTTTTTTTAGTTTCTCTTATTGTTCAAGCAATAGGTGTTTTTTTTTTCTTTTCACAAATTCATCTGAAAGTGGATGTGCACCAGTTGTCTCCTTTAAAGTCATGTTCTTCTCAAATGTTTATGTGTCATACATATAAAACATTTATTTCCTAACTGTCTCCCTCTTCTAAGTAGGATCGATTTCAGTGGAGAATCATACTGGCCTGTTATACTCTTTATCATTTGATTCCTCTATCCTGTCCCACGAACAGAATTTCTTCATCCGAAAATACAGTTGTACTATATCTATTAAATAGTGTATCTATTAAATTACTTAAATATCTCATTTCTTGATCATAACTACAATAATACGCCATAGTATAAGGAAGATTTAAAACGTGCTCATGCATTCAGAACTGTAACGGCGATTCACGCGCAAGATATGACATACCCAAAGAGGCGGTATCCAAAAACATATATTTAGTATATTTTTATATATATTAAGGTCATATCCTTGAGGGGCCTACAAGCTAATGCCTCTAAAAGGATATGACCTTAAAGTCAGCTACACGAGAAACTATCAATTTTCCCAAAAAAGGTTTAGAAGGAGCGTTGAAAAAAGGTTGACGGCGGGTATGAAATACGCGGGGCGGGAAGTGCCGGGTTAAAACCGAGAAAGATCTCTGACCTGATGCATTCTATATCGGTATAGTTAAAAATATTTTTAAAGTATCTCTACATTAGGGAAAGTTGAGACCATTTCTTTTGAAACTTCGATGCTTGCACAAAGCCTCGGGACTTACCGAGGGACGATATCCGATACCGAGTCATGTAATTTATTTCTCTGTAGCAGTGTGGAAAGAATTTCTGTGAATGCTTGAAAAGAAAGTTATAAATTTTGGATTAAAATAACTAAATTCTTTTTAATCGAATCTAATTACTCAAACTTTTTAAAGTTTTCTATTTTGTATTACCAAAATGTAAATTTTCCATGAAATATTTAGAAAAATTAAAATAATTATTTTAAGCTTTTAATTTTTTTTCCCCCAAACTCTCAAAAAATTACATTTCATCTTTTTTTCAAATTTTCTGATTTAATACAAACATATTTTGTTTAATTTATTGTTTGTTTAAACATATATTAGTTTCATTTCTAGAACAAAACATAGCTTAGCTTCCAGATTACTCATTCAAAATTATTAAAACATCTCCACCAAAAGTAAGCTTTTAAAAAATTCTAAGGTTGTTTTTTTTTTAAAAAAAACAAACTAGGAAAAACACAATCACAACATTCTGAATTTGTAGTTTCCTTTTAAAGTTTCTAAATATAAGTTAATAAAACATTAATTCTATTATTATACTTGTTTGTTTGTTTTTTCAAATATCTTAATACTTTGAGACTAAACAGAAAAATAAAACATTTCTAGAATAATTTGAAATTTCTAAGATAACTCAAAAGTTTTTGACAAAGTACAATATCACAAAAGAAATCCTAAATTTTTAACTAAATTTGTATCTTAATTACATTAAAAAATACTCAAGATTATACAGCCTTACTATACTTATTGAATGTAATGGATTTTGCTATTTTTTAATTAAATAGTTTTATACTGCCAGGAGCAACTAAAAAAATATTACCTATATTTTTCAACATTTATTATTGTTCTGTAAAAATAAACCTTTCATTAAATGCTTTTTATAAGAAATTTCTGCCATAGTTCTGACATTCTTATTGTTGCCTTTTTAAAGATTTTAAATAATATTGCTATAGATTATTTATGGATGAATTTTGATTAACTTTATTAGAAGCATACAGAGATATATACCATATTTTAAAAAGAATTATACGATTTTTATGCATTTTATAATTAATTATACATAATTCGTTATTAGTTTGCATTAAATATTATTTCAAATTCTCTGGGCAAAGATCTTAATCAAAAGGTATCGTGCCAAATCACTCTGAAAATAGCAAATAAATACAAAAAGAAAAAAATTTGTGCTGGAATTCAATCTTATAAAATAATGGTTCTCTTAGCAGTCTTAGAGTATATTAGAAAAATTATGTGTTTATTTCACATGTTACCTCATTAAAAGAACTTAAAAAATGTATTGTATCTTTAAAAGTAAACAACATACTTTATTTCTTTGAAAATTCTTTTCTAATTTAGTAATTTAAATTAAACATATAGAAATTATAGATTGTTTTTGTATTAAACAAAATTATCGTAATACGTTATGATTACAAACAAAATCATTAAAATAAATATACCTATGTTTTATTTCAATTTCGCGCTATTGTTAGGATCATTTTAAATATGGTAAATGACTAATGAATGTACTCAAGGCTCATTAGTATTTTGTATTTTAAATGAATTACTAACGTTTTCATAAGTAACTAAAGGAATTTATTTTTATACGAGGCAAAATAATATTCTTTCATTTGAATAACAATTCCAACTGAAAATGTTTTATGAAGATTACGGTACATTCAAGCTACGAAAACATACACTTAAATATGTTAATCAACATAATAGTATTCTAAGAAACTAATGACATTTATTTATAGTGTGACATCTCTCGCGTTCTTCTTCTAACATAACTCCTACGTTCTTTGACGGCCACGATTAATGGCAAAACTTTTCCAACCCAATACCAAGAAGAGAAACGAAGCGAAAATGCAAATAAGATATACTTTAAAAGGATAGAGGGTTTAGTGAGATAAGATGGCAATCTTAGAGATAACTTAGTGCGGAACAGTTCGGAACAAGTGTTAGACGGCCCATCTTCGATAATAATAATAATTATAAGAAAGAGTAATAGTACCTGAGTATACCTATCTACAAGTAGCAGAATAGGTGAGTCTTCAACCAAAGGTAGGAGGTTACTTTATAAACGGTAATATTTTTGTATAGAAAGCTAGATTAGGCAGGTAATTTACTATAATTGGGATAAGTGATCTAGTTGTGCGGAAGCTTAAATACTCAGTTTAATTTGTGGCTTATTCTCATAAGAAAGTTGTTCATTAGAATTAAGTAATTTAAGTTATTCTTAATAAAAGTTGTATTAAGAATTATAAAATGTCTCATCTTTTAGATAATCCCACACCTCTAGCTTACGCGGATCCAACACGACATAGCTATCGCAGGATGGCTATGCCGCAATAGTTATATAAATAAATAAATAAAATAGTTATAGCACAAATGCAACCAAATATTTTTTCACTTTATCTTACGCAATGGTCCTGCACTTACCTGGGCATTAAATCTTAAAATCGAAAAGAATTTTGAAAGTGAAAATATAGGTACCTTTTGTTGTTTAACCGTTTTTGTTGTTCCGATTTTTTGTCTTGTCTAAAAGAAGTGGATTCTTAAGTCAAATTGATGCAAAATTTCTTCAGTTTTCTTCGAAAAGAGGTCTTTTTTTCTGAGGGTCATTCTGCCCCATTCTTTTCATTCGTCCTTAAGCATGTCATAAATCTTGATCGTACTTTTTCATCACTTTTGTCCGATGTGTCGAAATTCTTCCTTAATGCCCCCTCCCAATTACCCCCATAGAACCAGCCTTGAAAACTAGCGTTGTTGCTTGCTCGAAAGAATTATAGGCGGCCTGCGGCCGCCCCCTTGTTTCGGCCGCCCGCGTGCGGTGAACTCGCTGCACACCTGCTAGGATCGGCACTGGCCATGCTACACATGTGTGGAAGGGAGTGTCGGCTATTATGAGGAAGGAATGTCAAGGATTGGATTGTATTCTCAGTGTCGAAGTGACTGGTCAATTTATGCCCCTGCCAGTGGTGAACACAGGAATTTTTCAAGGGGGAGGGAGTCGAGGTTCGAAAGTCCACCTTTCTCATATCATGTTCTAATACGCCTCCCAACCTATTCTTTTGATTTTATTGATTTTAGGGAACAAAAAAACAGTAAAAAATTAACTATTGAATAAATAACATTAATATAATTATTTTTAATAACAAAACTAGATTAAATTTTACGTACTAAAAATATAGGATTGTAATCAATTGAAAAAAAATCAAGGGCTTTGGGCGTGTGTGGGGGTCAGCCCAGAGACCCCCTTTTGTGTGCGCCCCTGGCCACTGCCATATGGTTCTTAATATATGGGGACATGTGGGTCGCAGTCCAGACAGAGGTCTTTGTCCCAGAAGAACCAATGGTATTTGAGACCAAGAGTGCCGGGTGCAGATCCGTGTTTCTTCCAATCAAAAACTGTAGGAGCTGTGAAAGAGACTCGCCCAAAAGGTTAAAATAGATGAGAAAGTGACCTGAGATCAGCAAGGAGCGATAACAGCGAAAGGACCAATGGGCTCAATTCATGTGACGTCATAGTCACATGATAGTGAAAACCGTGATTCTAACCGGCAATCAATTCAAAACTCCGTGACGTCATAGTCACACAATAAAACTATCAAGTGTTTCCAGCTAATTAGTTCACGCGCTCCGGGTATTTGCCAAGTTTGTTCTTTGCAGAAACTTTCTCTTAAAAGTACATATGTATACAAAATTAATTTTGTTTAAAAGTATAAGCAGAAAGTAGGATTTTATTTTTAATTTTTTTAAAAAATCTTTTGAAGAAATTTTTTTTTTCCTTAATAACATGTAATCTTTTACTCCAAATGTAAATTAGAAATTTTATCTGAGTTTTACAAGTAGAACAACACATACAATTAGTTTAATGTTTGTTTTGGATTCAATGGAAAACACGCGTTTGTTTTTATCATGCGACTTCATGAATTGAGCCATTGGCGCACACGAGGAGGGGGTCTGGGGTCCAGACCCCAAAAATACTGATTTTTTCCGATTGATTATAATTCTAAGTATATAGTACGTAAATTTTAATTAAATATTTGCTATTTATGATTAATTTTATTAATTAATGCTAATTATTTATTCAATAATTAGTTTTTTTACTGTATTTTGCTCGCGATAATCGACAAAATCAAAAGGATCATTATACAAGAATGGTGAACTTTTCGACCCCGGACCCCTTGAAAAATTCCTGTGTGCGCTACTGATTGAACCCATTGCAACGATTGGGGAGTTCAGTTAGATCAGCGAAAGACTTATGAAGTGCTAAAAGTGCGGAGACGAATCTTGCTTTAATTTTTTGACAAATCTTAAAACCTAGGATATTTAATGGAATGAGTCTAATAGAGACGAGATGGTGCCTAGTATCTGGTAACTAGATGTGCAAACTTAATTAATTATAGATACAATAGATATATGTGTCAGTCTCTGCGATAACTAATTGTAAATAAAATGTAATTTTACTAAAGCTGTGCGAGATCTTTCTTCCCAGAAATTTAAGTAAACTTGGGATCACGATGTAGCAATACCTTTTCGATGAGTATTTTGCGTAATTTTCTTTATTTTTAAATAGTTTATGAAAAAGTTATTTAATGTCAAATATTTTTTTTTTTTATGTTTAGCAAGTATAATCACATTGAAAAAATTATATTCGATTTTTAATTGAAACCTATTAAAGGCTCAGACACGTTCAGGTATCAACTGTCAGGTAAAGAAAGCAAAAATTTATTTACTTAATGTGATTTTGAATATGATTCGTTTTAGACAACTTTAATTAGGCTGACCAAAACTGAATTGCAGCAATTATTCCATGTGTTTGTATTAAATTGTACTAGATGCATACAGACCAGGGTATAGGAAGAAAGGTAAATGTATTTTTGCGTGACTTGTTAAACCACCTCTGCATGTGATCTATTTTTAGTAATGCTGCTTATTCTTAGGATCCGTTTGCGATAAAAGTTCATTTTCATTTGAAAACTGTTTTCTAGCTCAATTCATTTAATTAATATTGACATAAAGGATGATTGTCCTAATTTCTGTTTACTCTGCCTTTTTTAAAGGAAATTTTTCGCAGATTTCAAAAAATTCAAGGCAACTTTTACTTATTTAAATAAGCAGTATATATATATATATATATATATATATATATATATATATATATATATATATATATATATGTAATAATTTTGTAACATGTAACTTGTATGTAACATGTAACATGTATGCTAACACTATGTAATATTTTGTGAATATAATATATATATATATATATATATATATATTCATATTCTACATATTTAACTTATATACAGTCGAACTTCTATATTGCGAATTTTTCGAACTTTTTCTAGAACCAAGAACATTTCACGATTTTCTTCGTAAAATAGTCTCCCAAAGCGAAGTGAATTTTCTATTTAACGAACTTTTTCTCTTGTGATTCAATGTTTTAAATTATTTCAAGACATTTCAAGTTATTCTCTCTTTTAACACATTTTATAGTAGTCATAAATCTCGAACTGGTTTTATTAGGTGCCTAACTCACCGAGAGCAATATAATTATGGAAAAAGTAATTATTCAATATATATTTATTTTCTACATCTTAACTATCAAAAAACAAGTAATATAAAAAAAATTAAAAGTCAATTCCTACTTAGATCACAACAAAGAAAAATTTTATTTTAGCTACTTTTTGTTAAATAGTTAAAATTAATATAAATATGTATATACATAGGACAGAATTACAACATTAAGTAGCAATTAATTTTTATTAGTTATCATTAAAGTATTGTATTGTCATCCAAAACAATCGTGTAAATAAAATTTCAGTTCAACTGAATGCTTTAAAACGTGAGAATTCTTCAAGTCGCTAAAAATGAAATCAACGGAGCTGTATCTGTAATTCTTTAAATAACTAGTTTCGGTCAATTAATTTCAATTAATTATAACTAAATTACCGTATTCTTACCCAAAACAATAGTGTATAAAAAATTTCAGCTCAAATGAGAGCTTTAGAATGTGAGAAAAGAACCTTTTCAAGTTTTGAATCAAGTCACCAAAAGGGTCGCTAAATCGCCAAAAATGATGCCAACTTGACTGTGTGTGGTATTTGTAATTCTTCAAATAATTAGTTTTAATCAATTAATTTTTATTAATTATAATTAAATTATATATATTGTATTGTCATCCAAAATAATCATGTATATAAAATTTCAGCTCAATTGAGCACTTTAAAATGTATTTTATTAACGATCGAAAATTCCACCAAGATAAATAAATAAATAAACAAACAAATATTAGGTTGGGGAAAAAGAAATCCATTATTTTTGCATAAAATTCATGACTTTATTTAACATGTTTTGGATTGTCCGATTTGGGTCAAATATGCACCATTTTGTTGTATAATTTGTTGCCATCTTAAAGGTAATTTCATAATACCTCTCTCATAGAAGTCTTGGCCCTTATTGGCAAAAACATCTAGTAATCGATTTTCACAATCTTCTCTTGATCTCAATTTCTTATCACTCAGGAAGTTTTGCAATGCGAGAAAAAGGGGTTAATCACTTGATACCAGGTCCGCACTATATGGTGGTTGCATTAAAACTTCCCAACGAAGCTCCCAGAAGTTCTGAAGAGTCATTACAGAAATGTGTGGCCTGGCGTTGTCCTGATGGAACACAAAACATCTGCTGTCGGCCAATTCTGGCTATTTCTGCTCAATCGCTAGTGTAACGTCGTCGGTAGTTCGTACACAAAAAAAATTTGTTACAGCCTCATTTTAAAAAAATTTTAATAGAATTTAATAGCTTCAAAAATATTCATTAAATAGGCCAAAGCCGGGCGGACAGTCTTTATCACTCGAGGTCAATCCCTAGCTTTTCCGGGCTCCAGTTTACTCCATGGCTCTATCTCTCCAAGTTTCTCCTCTCTCCGTTCGTTCCAGTCTTTTTCAAGTCCCCTTCTCGTCCGTCCGTCTCTCCTCTCAAAATTTCACCCCTTTTAAACACCAGGGGCGGGTCCACCCACGCCCCTCGTTCTCCTCATTGGCAGGTCAAAAAGAAAAGGGTCTGCCCTCGTCTTCCTCATTGGCGGGTCGAAAGGTCTGCCCTCGTCCCCGGGCCACCTTCGTCTCTTTTTGCGGCCACAAACACATTCCCCGCCGTTGGAACCCAAGGGCGCCATAACCAATCTATTCATCTCACCCCGGGGTTAAACCCCCCTTCATCGACTTTTTTAAAAAAATTTTAAAAAAGGTGCCTTTTCCCGGCTTTCCCCTTAGCCTTAGATTCAGACCAGATTCGCTTGCCCGGGCCAGACAACAATGACCCCGGGCCCCTGCCCTGTCATCCAACATCTGTTTGGGGATGAATGGATAGGGGTTTCAGATTTGAGGGGGGTGTGGTTAAATCAACCCCAAACGTCCACTGCTTCAAACGGTCTAGTTGTTGACGTAGAATCTGAATTTAGTGTTTGGCAATTTAAATAAAATTCCCTTTCCAGTCCCCCCAAATTCACGGTAGAACCTTCCTGGCTGTTAGTTCTGGTTTTGGCCACCTTTTGAGCTGCTTCACCGCATGCCCCGATCCCAAAACGGATAATTTCCCCGGATGGATTACTTTTTATCTTCATTCACAACTGAAAACGAAGATACACTTAGATAAAGGTGTTTTTTTAAAAACGCTAGGCCGTCAGGTTTTTGGTAGGGATGGAAATGTCCTCTAAAGGCTTAAAAACAGGAATAAAAAGGCTCATATTGATGCACATACTATTGAAAAAATTTTAAAAAGTCAAAGAAAAGTAAACGTCTTTACCTTTGAAGTAAGTTTTTTTTTCATTAAGATTCTGCACCAAGTCAAACTGCAAAATCAACTATAAAATGGCTGAAAAATAAATAAAAAATAAAAAAAAAATAATAAATTTTCTTCGTTATGGAAATGGTATCATCCAAGGAAAAAAAACCATAGAAATCCCTAGAAAACTATGATTACTTTCTCCTTGCAAAAAAAATAGGGTACTTATGAAAAAATTAAATAGATGAAAGTGAACCTTCAAGGGCATCAAAAAAACAATTTAAAAAAAAAGTTGAAAAAATACCCCAAAAAAAGGTAAAAAAACTCTTTTTTTGAAAGCTTAAAAGTAAATTACTGTGTTAAAGGGGAAAACCCCGGGGAAAATTCCATTAAATAACTTTATTCAATACAAATTTATGATTTTGAAATTGACACTATTTTATGAATCAATATAAAACAAAAAAATTTTATTTAAAACGTAAAATTACATTTTTTATTTTTTTAATACAATATTTTTCTTAATTGTCTTTATATAAAATACCCGTAACATTTTGGTCTATTTTTAACATTACTTGTATTCTTCAAATTGTGGATTGGGGCTCCCCGAAACACCTTCTAGTTTAAAGGGTTCCCTGAGTCGATGTAGTTTGATGACCACTGCTGTACAATTACGGAACTTGAAACGAAAAAAAACAGAATCATTTTTTATGAAATATAATAATCAAGATCTTTGAGTGTGAGTGATGGTTATATTCAAATTAGTTATTATTTAATATTTTAATCCTAAAATTTTAGAATTAACTTTTCTGTGATATTTAGTGTTTCGAAAGAAGTTTCCATATCCACACAAATCTCCTCAGTCTTTCCTCCTATCGAAGGACGCCATTGAAATCCACACCTCCTCAGTTAAACCAAAGTGGTATTGCCACTGTCCTTCGAGAGGAGTGGATAGTAAACATTATCTAAGCAGCTAAACCAGTCGAAACGCCGGAATAATATGTTTCGCCCCAAGAATAGCTTGGGTCACTAGCTGATTCCCAAGCATAAGTTATGAAGCCCTTATCGCTTATTCTTGTTAACTTTCCACTTTTTAAAACTCCTTTATCAATTTAAAATTTAATCTTTCGAAACTAAATTTTTTTAATGTAATTTAGTAGCAATTTTTAATTATATTTCAGAAACTATTATGAAGGGAAGCGTTCCTTTCTTGGTACCTGCGTACTAAAACTATGCCATTGGCGAGTTTTGGCGGATTTCAACAAATTTTTGCTTAAGCCACCAAATTAATGTTAAGAAAATTGTAGTAACTCATAAAATCTCCAGAAATGGATCTCTGGCAAGTTGTTAATTTTTGTCGATGAATTGCTGGTACAGTGTTAACACGTTAAGTAATCTTTTATCTTTATAATTTGATTTTCCCCCCTTTGTGGTATGAGAATTCAGTATATTCAAATATATATATATATATATATATATATATATATATATATATATATATATATATATATATATATATATATATATATAGTACAGCCAGTGGCACACACAGAAATTTTTCAAGGAAGGAGGGATAAGGATCGAAAGTCCACCATTCTCGCATCATACCACAATCCGTCTTTCCAAAATATTCCTTTGATTTTATCGATTTTCGGGAATAAAAAACATTAAAAATTAATTATTTAATAAATAATTAACATTAGTTAATAAAATTAATTATTAATAACAAATACTTAAGTTTTACGTACTATATACATACGATTATAATCAGACGACAAAAAATCGAGGGCTATGGGGTTCCGGACCGGGGAACCCCCTCCCTCTAGTGTGCGATGCTGAGTGCAGCAATACAACATAAGGTAAATAATTAAATTTATCATATAAAAACTGCTTCATAATTTATAAATTACTTGTAGAAGTCAAACTTGCCGCAAATTCAATTTTCTCGGGAATCTCTTCAAAAGTATTAGTGTGCGAGTTATATCGATGCATCAAAAAGAAGACGACTTCGGATCGCCCTTGGGGCTCAAGCGAAATAATTTCCATGTCATAATTCCATAATTCTACCAAAACTTTGTAATCCATCATTTTAATTGCTAGTTGTACAATAATAGTATCTTAGAAATGTTACTTTGAATTACTTTAATTTTTAAAATTCATTGATAAAGTGTTTTATTTATTCATTTGAATAAATTGTGACTGTATTATTAAGATAAATAAATGGTTTGAGTTTTTTACTTTTCATTGAAACAATTACTTGTCTAGAATAGGCATTGGCAACCTAATGGCTGGCGTGCCTGATCTGGAAGGTGTTGCAATTCTCAGTGGCACTCTACAAATTTGTCAATTTTTGAGTGGATGGATGTAGATAATTTTGAAATGGAACTCATTGAACTAACATCTGCAGAATTATAAAAAATGAAATTTACAGAATTACGATAAAATCTGGAAGATAACTAACGGTAAACTAACAACTATTTTAAATAGTTGAATGTCATTGTCGGAAATATTTGTTTGAAAAAAATTGCATATGTACTCTGCTTTCTATTTTTGGTTCTATATATGCATTTGAACAAATCTTTCATCCTATGAAAAATATTTGAGCTCGCAAAGACGTCGTTCAACTAGTGAACATTCAGAATCGTGTCAAACTGTTAGTCACAAATTATACCAATGATATTGCAATATGAAATACAGTGGTGCATGGAGGCTTGCATTAAGATACTAATTTTTTATTTAAATTATATTGAAGTAATTCTTATATTTCATGCTGTTTATTTCTTATTTCAATAAATATGGTAAGAGACACGTCATACATACGTATATTTTTACATATGTTGAAGGAATAGTTACATTTCATGTGTTGTTTATATAAAGTCGGACCCCAACGTAACAAATTCATCGGGACCGAACATTTTGTACGTTAAATCGGGGATATTCATTATACCGGGGTCCAAACAAAATACAACTTTCTTGCACCTACGTTTTGGAAATTCTACTCTAAGCAACTTCACAAGAATATGCATAGTTAGAAATTACACGCTTTTTATTCAACGGCTAAAAATAATATTTTACTGACTTATTACGCACTAGTTATTCCGAAAATATTAAAATAGTGACTAATACATGTTTGATAATCTTTTTGACTCCTGACTCGGAAAAAATTCTTTTCAACTTTATGCAGAGAAGAAATACTGTGTCATTTACATTCTACTGCATGAGGTATTTTTTCACAGTTTCCACGAACAATGAAAAGCAGTGATACTCAACCTGGGGCCCACCGAGCCTTTTCAAGTGGCCCTGTCAGTGTACATTGCTCTGAAGAATTCACTTACCTTAGAACAATATATTAAAAATTTGGTGTCAAGAAATCAAATATATCAATTTTGCTTTTTGCTGTCGATGTCGTACCAGTGTGAATTGATATTATTTTTTTATTTGTAACGGTACGGCTAGTGATAAGACAACAGTGGAGTAGTGAATTTTATGGGTGGAACTAATTTTTAACTATCTTTCATATCTTGCAAGCGAAAAATGTTCGAAGAAAATATATCGTTTCAAAATGATTGGAAGGTTGACTATTTTGTAATGAAAAACAAGCATGAATAAGTAATTTGATTTGTCACGAAAGTGCTGTATTTAAAAAATATCAAGAAACAGGAATCGTTCAATGACACTTTTCTTCAAAGATCTCTTTCAAGAGTTAATAAATAGGATTTTTCTTGAATAATCTTTGCAACATGAACAAAGTGTTTTGTCAGTGGTAATGTCACAGCGATAACAAAGATTTCTTATGAAGTATGCTGTAATATTGATAATCATAGGAAACTGTTTACTAATGCAGAAATTGTGAACGAATATTAATTCACTGGTAGTGACAAAAATAAAAATACATATAAAAATAGTAATTAAAAAAAGCAAACCAGGAGTTAAAATTTTTTGATCAATTTTCAACATTTTAATCCCCCCATCTTAATCTTCATGATGCGGCCCGCATGAAATTGCTAACGTATGTTTATGGCCCGCTTGAAATAGTTGACATATGCATGCGGCCCAGCAGAAAAAAAGGTTGAGTACCCCTGATGTAAAAGCATTAGAACATGTAACATTTAAGATAAGAGTTTCTCCTATCAATTTCTGCATCAAATTTGATATCCATTGGCTCTGATAAATCAACAATTTCCCGAACTTCAGCTGCATCGATAGGTAGTCCGTCATAAAATGTAACAGAATCGTTACAATCTGAAAATATCAATAACGCGTTGGGAGTGGGATGAGATGAGTTTTCTAACCTATTCAAAACACACACGATAGGTTGTACTCTCGACTCATTTGATCTTGTAAAGTCTAATAATGGTCTGCGCCCTTTCCCGTCTAAATTTGCTTCTTACTAGAAAAATTCATTTTCTGTTCCGAACAAAATGGATGTCATTTGAAAAAAAAAAAAGAAAATTCCAATTTCTTCGAATACAAGCTAATAATTTTTCTCCCCAACTGGTGAGATAATACGTTAAATCGGGGATTATTATTCGTTAAATAGGTGTTTTTACCTTCTTTTTCAATTCCTACTATTAGCTTGTACTGTCTATATATTTATTTATTCTATGTAATAGTATATTTATTTATTTATATTGGTGGAATTTTCAATCGTTAATAAAATACATTTTAAAGCGCTGAATTGAGCTGAAATTTTTTATACAGGATCATTTTGGATGACAATACAATAATTTAGTTATAATTAATAAAAATTAATTGATTAAAACTAATTATTTAAAGAATTACAAATACAGCCACGTTGGCGACCATTTTGGCGACTTAAAACTTGAAAAAGTTTTTTTCTCACGTGTTAAAGCATTCAGTTGGACTGAAATTAATAGGACACAATCCGATACTTTAATGATAATTAAAAAAACTAATTACCACTTAATGTTGTGATTCTGTCCTATGTATATACCTATTTATATTAATTGTAACTATTTAATAAAAAGTAGCTAAAATAAAAATTTTCTTTGTTGATCTAAGTAGGAATTGACTTAAAAAACTATTTTTTTATTTTATTTAATACGAAAAAGAGAAAATTTGTTAAATCGTGAAATTCGTTAAAAAGTGACTCGTTAAATCGGATTTCGACTGTATATGTTAATAAATATCTTTAAATGTTGCAAAATTTTTATATTTTTAAACTCTAAATCTCTCTGTATTATTGACCTCTATTCCCTAATTCCGCTTGCATTCCTCCTAGAATCGAGTGGCCGCGGTAGCCAGGTGGTCAAGATATCGGATCGTGGCTGGCTTATCACGAGTTCGAGACCAGTACCACTAAAGACCCGCCGTGGTGTAGGGGAGCGATGCACGTTAAGCTCAACGTCCTCCCGTTGGTGTGGTAGTTAGGAGAAGGGGTGCCAGTTCAGGTGTCGTCCTCGTTCCTTACCATGGTTCAAATGACGAGGTCCGTCAGCAAAGGCCCACGTGTAGTTGAACAGTGCAACGTTAGCATTCCCTCACTCCCCCTAGAATCGAACTGTTTCAAATATTTCCTATTGGGTGGCCTCCTAAATCATATTGGTAGTTTGGATTGGACCACCACATCTACAAAATAGCCAACCATTGGTCCAGAACAGTGCTTCTCAAACTTCCAATATTGGCGACCTAATTTTCAATCATAATTTTCATCACTCTCCGTACAATCACAATACATTAAATGCTATAATAATGTACTTGAATCCTAAAGCTGCAGTATGATCTTAATTATAAACCGTACAAATTATCAATGAAATTTTGTGTTTGTTACTTTTAAGTTATAAATATTTTAAGTAATAGGATAAGAATTCCATTTTTGGAGGAATTCAGGAAAATGGAACATGGCGAAGAAGATCAAATTTAGAGCTCTATCGATCATATAAGGAATCTGACATTGTTAACCCGCGATCACTCGCGCGGGGTGTTCTGTACACCCCAGCAACAAAAAAATCCTCCCAGGATTCTAAAAAGAATGCGCAGAATCACGATTTTTTCTGTAGCTGCACATTTTAGGTCGTTGAACATTCAGGCCTGATGCAATCCCTCTTTTTCGAACGATTGGAATGTAATGACCTTCAAAAGTTTATCTGGGGGACTGAGAACTCCCGCGAGAAATTGAGCATTTGTATACAATCCGCTCTGAAAGTTTGGAAAATGATTAAAATATTATTTTTCTACTTTCTACTATCATTATCTCATTAATTATAAAGTATATTTATTACTGGTATATACGTTTTATATATATATATACTGGTTTATGAAAAAACATATAATTATGAGTTTTAAAATTAAATATTTTTGTTTAGTTTATATAAATTAATGTTAGTCTCATTTGTATACAATAAATTTAATAATTTTATTTGTATAGTACAAAAAACATCTTATACTTTATAAATATGTATCATAATGACTTAATTTTATTTTCATAATTAAATACACGTGTTAAAAGTTTGGGGTGTTCTCTACACCCCGCGAGTAACGACAGTAGCAAAAACAGGCGCGAGTGACCGCGGTTAACTTCATCAAAATACAGCGAATTAAATGGGCAGGTCACGTTATCAGAATAAACGAAGACCGCACGACTAAAAGTCTTCAATGCTCGACCAATCGGCACACGAAGAAAGGGCAGGCCAAATCTCAGATGGATTGATTGCATAAAAAAGATCTCCTTGTTTTGAGAACTAGGCATTGGAGAACACTAGCAGGAAGAAGGCTGGCCTGGAAAAGGCTTCTTGAGAAGACCAAGCCCCACCCCTGGGCTGTCGTGCCTGGAAGGAAGGAATAGAATAAAAATTTTATGTTACTTATCATAATTTAGAATATAATTTGTTTTACTTCCTTTCAGTAAATTAACAATATTTCACTCCTCATTTGTTGGGCACACCCTACAGTTTGAGAAACGCTGGTCTAGAACTGTATGCTGTAACTTGTGGTATTATGAAACAATAATATAAATAAATACCATCCCTTATGTATTTTTTATTTAAAGTTTACTACGAAAATTTGTGTTTTTTAAATCTTTGGATTTTTTGTAATTGCCCATTATAATAAAATAAAAATAGTTCACAAAATTCTTTGTTTATTTGATTTGATTGCATTATTAAAATTTCACTTAATTGTTGTCTTATACCATTTATTTTTTTGTGAATAACTTTTTTAGTTTGTTTCTGGTTGATTTTGAATACGTAAAGCCTTTTTAAATAAAAAGATTACCGAATTTGTTTATTTCAGGATAGTTCGCATCAATATTCCAGCAAAATTTATTAATCTTACCTAAAATAGTTTAATTACCAAGTTTATTATATGTATTCACTTTTTTTGTTCTTTTCGGTTCACACACACATGAGCGTGTTTTATTCAATTTTCTTTTATGTACCCCTTTTTAGCATCATTTTTTAAAACTAAATTTTTTCCGTCTAATTTTTCGTTTTAATTTCAATTTCCAAATTTGTGGCGTATCTTATACTGAAATTTATATGCTAATTATAAAAATTAGAAACTAGCGATGTTTGATGCGGATAAAGATATTTATCAGCATCCAGTACTTCAATATTTCATACAGGAACCACACATTTACTAACTCATATTCGAAACAAACAAAAATTATGTAAAAAATCCGAGAATAATTATTTTATTTAAATCTTAATTAATTCATTCATTTCCAGCATTAATGTTTTGTATTTTTACTTATATAGTTTGTAAATAAGGAAAAAAATGTGTGAAAAAAAGGATAATTTACGAAACAATTTGGTTTAAATCTTCCAGCTTAATTGATTTTTATTACTTTAAAACTTAAAGCCCCGTTTATAAATAATGAACGATAAAAGATTTTTAAACATTTTGATATGGAAATAAAAAAAAAAACTAAATTTTATATATACTCTGTGAGGGGTGTCAAACTCGCGGGCTTTATGCGCCTCTCTGCGAGCATTTTTACGGCCCATAGCCCAAATAGCTTGCCTTATGGCTGATAAATTTACTGAGTTGTTTTGACTAGCCGAAACATAGACATAGCATCTGTCAATCTATTACGCCATTTTTTGTTTTCGAGCTCTTTGCCTTTTAATTTTAATGCCCTAAGTTGTGTCTCCATCCTTTTCTCAACATGACCAACACATTCTAATTTTTTAATGTTGACATCACTTTAAAGTTTAGATTCTAAAACTGCTTTTTTCATACTTTAGAGTTCCCATATAGTTCAAGTATTGTGTACATCGTAAATTGTGCAATGCCTTTGATCGATGGAAGATTCGAAGTGCACCTTGAACTTCCATTCTCGAATTATTCCCAACGTAATTTGCCAAGCACTCATCGCTATGTACATTGCCGTTAAAATTACATGAGCATTTCCTCGATAATATTTCAGCATCAACAATTTTCACAGTGTCCACACTAACTGCCGTAGCAATACCATTTTGCGAAGTATGTCCCCTTTTTTTGCCAGGTACTATCGATAGCAACCGGTGCATTTGGACCTCCATTATTAAATGATATTGTTTCAACTGCAGCTAATGTCATAGACACGTTGTCTACTTTCTATGTTCTATGTTTTAATGTATGTCTGGACTCATAAAACCACTTTGGTGGAGGTGACAAACTCCGCAAAATATTTTCACAACTGCTTCTTTTTCAATATATCTGATAACATGAAAAAGCCTAATGTTCACTTTATATAATTTTGTATTTTTTTATTAACTACTGCTTTTGTAAACCTGGTATTAAGAAATATTGGAATAAGACCACAAAAATCACAACATATTAACAATTTTGTAGCCAAACACTGGACTTGGCAACCAAAATATATGTGAATACCTTATTTTTACATTTTATTTATGTAATTAATGTTATTTCAAAGAACAAGAAAACAGTACAATGTCAGTCATTTCACAAAAACATTCAAATGAATCTAAAAAAGGAACATACACTTTATTAAACTTACCTAACTTTACTTTCAAAATTGAATTATTTATATTGCAATTGTGTCTGACTGTTATGCAACATTTAATTCCTAGAAAGTTTGGGTTTTTGTACCTATTTTTCCAAACTTTCATTTTTTAAGCGTTTAATTATTAAACAGAGGCATATTTATAAAATCTTTTTGATAAAAAAAACGATTCTACACAATAGCAAAAATTCGTTATATTTAACCACGCAAAAAACAGCATGTAAGCTACCACAAAGTAAGCAAACAGCTACAACTATTCACTTCACTTCTTTCCTGAATAAGCTGCTGATCAAAATGAATTCTTTTGATCAATTTAAACTATTTGATAAGGCTTAAAAGTAGCATGTGTCTTTTGTTTTGATTTGAAAGGGGGGTGGCAATCAGCTGTTTTAGGGTTTGATAAATGTAAACAACTTTTTAAAAAAAAATATTAAAAAATACTTCTAATTCAGCTAGAACAAAAATTAAATTGCATTAGAAAGAAAAAGAATGGTATTTTATTTTTCAATCAAAATTAAAAAATCGATTTTCTCTTCGATTTTCGTGAAGTGACCCCCTGCTCTGGCCACACCCGCTCTCCTCAAACTTATCTTCCTTGTTCCAATCATGTTCTCCTCAGCCGGTGACAGGTGGTCGCGTGTAGCTGATAGCTGACTTACGGACCAATTTGCCCTTCTCAGTCCAATCCCCATGACCCTCGTAAAATCGTCTATTTGCTGTTTTGCCACTGTTGGCGCGGCTTGGCATTTTCTATTACACGTGTTCTCTAAATAAAAAGCAATACACATTGATTTTTTCAATTTCTACTATAAGCTTAGACTCTCTATATATAATTAATTATCTCTATATATATTATTATCTCTATAAATAATTATTATATTTATTTATCTTGTTCAAATTTTCAATCGTTAACAAAATACATTTTAAATTGCACAGTTGAGCTAAAATTTTATATATACACGATTATTTTGGATGACAATACAGTAATTTAATGACGATTAATAAAAATTATTTGATTAAAACTGATTATACAAAGAATTTTTTTTACAAAAAAACACCCACGTTGACATTTTTTGCGACTTAGCGACCATTTTGGCGACTTGTGTCAAAACTTGAAAAGGTTTTTTCCTCACATTTTAAAGCGCTCACTTGAGCTGAAATTTTCTATACTCTATTGTTTTGGGTGACAGTACGATAATTTAATTATAATTAATTAAAATTAATTGGCATAAACTAATTATTTAAAGAATTACAAATACAGCCACATTGGCGACTTGTGTCAAAACTTGAAAAGATTTTTTTCTCACGTTTTAAAGCATTCAGTTGAACTAAAATTTTATATACACGATTGTTTTGCATGACAATACGATACTTTAATGATAATTAATACAAATTAATTGCCACTTAATGTTGCGATTCTGTCATATTTATATACATATTTATATTAGTTGTAACTATTTATTACAAAGTAACTAAAATCTTTGTTGATCTAAGTAGGAATTGACATAAAAAAACTTTTTTGTATTATTTTTTCAGAAATAATGACATGGCTATTGTCTTCAGGTTTCATCCCTTATATTCTTCGAAAAGAGTGAAAGAGAGTTGAACTTTTCACATCATTTTTCACATCACTTAGTAAAGGGTGTCTATACCGAAATTTGCATAATTTTCTCACCGTTTCTTCTTGGTGTAGTTTTTTTCAAAGTCACGTAGCGTAACGGCTAATATTTACTAATGATGTAGTTTAATTTCTTTACTCATTACTGTTTATTTTAAATAGAAAAAAAAATTAAAGTCCCTAATAAAAGTCCCCGATAAAAATTTAATTTACATAATTCTGCAGAAAAAAAATTACTCTTACATTTTATTATTTTATGTGAAAAACATTGTTCATTAATAAATTATACTAGGACCATTAATTTGAGTTTGATAATTTGCAACACAAGAAAATACGCGCGTTTAACGCGAAACCGCTTAAGACGAAATATTGGTTAACGCGAAATAATATAATGGTCACGACAAACTACTATGTATTTTCATGCATTTTTTTCTCTTAACACGAAACGAAAATTGCTTAACACGAAAATATTTTCCTTGGTATTGTAACTATCCCGACACTTAATGAAATATTTGAGAAAGTTTCTGTATTTTTGGACTATACTACTGCATCACAGGAAGAACTCGTAACAGTAGATGATAAATGTGCGTACAGCCTCAATTATGGCAAACAAAGACATTTCGGAATTTGTTCAAAGCCCAAAAAATGTCGTTCATATAGATTCCGACGACAAAAATGAAATGAATAATGCAGCTCCTGTTCCCGCGTCATCCGAAATGAGGAACACCCTGAAAAGTATGCATAGTTACTTAGACTCGAATTCTAATGGTGAAATGAATAACATAATGGACGACATTGAACAATTTGTTGGCAATTTGATGGCAAAATAATCAATGCAAAGAAAAATTTTAGATTATTTTCCAAAAACCCAATAAATGGTTATTTTTTTTTGTATTACTGTTTTGTATTAAATTTCATTAAATTCTTGTGAATGTTTTTGTTTCATTGATTTTTACTTAACACATGCATATATACTTATCTATGTAAATAAAATGTACTCTAGTTGTAATGAATGGGCTATCCCATCCATTAGTGTAAGAGGGTCAGAAGGAAGATTAGCCACACATAGTCAATACAAACTCTATTTATTAACAATTCTTAACAACGACACAAATTCAACAACCCAAGTAAAGAAATGCACCAATTGATAAATATGGGCCTGTTTGAAAAGCCTGTCTGACAAAAAAAGAAGTGGAAGAAATTTCGGAAAAGGGAATTTAAATGACAAAAATATAGAGATTACTCACATCGTGCATGACACACACCTAAAACTGCTCGCTTCCAGAGAGAAAGGGAATATTTTCACGGGGGTACAGTTATACCCACGGAAAAAGGCCGTGCAACGCCGGGCTAAATGGAGAGTAAACAGAACCGTACGACGGAGTAAAGAGGTGGAAGAAACTTCGAAAAAGAAAATTAATGCAGAAATCACCCAGACACACCAGGATGTGCTGACACTGAGAGAGAAAAGGAAAATTTCGAAGGCGAAAAATTTAACGCTTGAAGAAGCCCGTGAAACGTCGGGCCATGCAGCTAGTTTGAAAATAATTTCTAAGATAATCTACTTCAAACCGACCGAATCCAATTTAACTAATTGACCAAATCGTCAATCTTAATATTAATCAAATAATCCACGAAATGCTCTCACCCAGCTTTACGCTAATCATTCCTTGCTATCCTTTTAGCTTCTAACCTCTCTCTGTAATCGAGCTTGAAAGTTAATTTTTGAACACATGCCTTGATTTGAATAATCACGTCTTCTTCGGAGGAAAGTTCTCAATAGAATAGTATTTAAAGAACCATTATTCCCCAAGAGGATTATTAGTAGGAAGAACGCAAATAGACCTGTTACATTGTGAGCATAATTTTTTTTGAATATATATATTTTTTTGCAAAAACCTTTAACACAAAAAAATATTTGTCCCTTCAGTTTCGCTTTAAGTGATTTTCGCTGTATTATTTTATTTTACAAGATTCTAATAAATTTTTTAAAAAATTCAATATTAAAAAATAAGTAAAAATAATAACTAGAGTAATTATTATAGATACTTTATTATAGAGTATTATTATAGATTATATAGTAATTATTATAGATACTTTATTATAGAGTATTATTATAGATTATATAGTAATTATTATAGATACTTTATTATAGAGTATTATTATAGATTATATAGTAATTATTATAGATACTTTATTATAGAGTATTATTATAGATTATATAGTAATTATTATAGATTATTCCAGTTTTCGGTATTTTTATTGAAGTCTAAACACTAGCCAATTATCCGAAACTAATTGTTTTTGAGCTGCCCTCTTCATTAAATTGCCAATTCTTTCTTTCCCAGCCACACATTTGCCCTTTTCTGACCTCATTTCAGAAAGATCGTTGTCACTGAAATATCCTGTGTAAAGATAATTACAGCTTTCGGAACCAAATAAAGGATTAAAAAGCCAGTTGGGCAGTGTTATTTGTTTTCTAAGTCATAGATCTTACTTAAAACACTTGGAAAAATTGAAGCTTTGTTCATGAAAAGCAGTTGTGACTACTTTAGAAAATTTTATTGCTTACACATCTTTTGTTGTTGTACAGAACTCAAATAATTTTAATTTTCCTAGTTTTAAGCTATTGGTGATTTTAAAAGGAATACTAAAGGGTTTTATTTGTTTAAAATTACATACGTATCTTTAAATATACCCTTTTTTATGTATTTGATTTTATTGAAGATAAAATAACGTTTTAGGAGAATAGTGAGTCCTTTTTTAATGTTGGTATAGAACTAATTTTATAAATATTTTTTGATGAAATTGATTATTGATTTTTTGAATTTTGTGAAGAAATTGAATTTGTGTGAGTTGAATGTTTACATATATGTAGCTTAAAACAAATTAATGAATCGAAAAAAAAATCGTTTGAAAGTAAAAAAAAAATTGTTCTAAATAATTTGTGACAAATTCTCAATATTTTCTAAGTTACTATCAATCGAAATAATGAACGGTGTTTCTTAGTAACATTTTTCTATTTTGGTGTTTTAAAATATGAATAAATCCACACCTAATTTTATATTTCTAAAATACTTGTTCAAGATCTGTATAGAAATCTTTGGACAAAATATTATTAGTACAGAAGCATTTTTCATAAAAGGAGAATGTTTTGAAAATATGACGTTCTTCCTTCATTTTTGTTAAACAATTGCATTTAAATATTTTTTACTTCAATTTTTCTTAAAACAGTTTTATATGTATATTTTAATTCGTGTGACATTAAATATAAAAAAAAAAATATATATATATTCTTTCATTCATTTTTTTTGAAATCACTGCTCCAAACGTAGTTGGATACATTAAGATGTTATCAAAGTAATTCCAGAAAATTATGAAAATGTTCTAAAATAAAAGGTTCAGTTTTATGCAATGATAAATTTATTAAAAATATTTATGGTTACAAAATACTTCGATATTTAGATATAGAATTAACGAGACGATGTAAGAAGGAAAAACTTAGAATAGTTAACATGTTTATGTAAAAACTTTAAATCTTTCCTACTAAAATGCTTTATTTACAATTTTTTTTTTTAAATCACCAGATGATCTGAAATCTTCTAGCTTTTATGCTTATCGGGTAGCATAACAAGCTTTTGTCACTTTCGAGAGGAAATTTCGGCAAACTGCACGTCTTTATTTTTATTATGCTCATAAAAAAAAGGCATAAAACAATTATTTTTTTACAATAATATATTTTTTTTTACGTCAGAGGTTCGAATCCTTAACAGGAAAGGTAAGATTTTGATTCAGAGGCTTAGAAATTTTCTTTACTTTTTTAAATTCAAAGATTCTCAATAACATGACTTGCACCGTCTATTTGAATCGGGTACCATAAAGCAGTGGTCCTCAACCTCCAAGCCACGAACTGGTACTGGTTCGAGGATTAAATGGTTCCAGTCCCCCAAGAACATTGAATTATTCCTATTTTATTTACTGTGATATATTTCTCTCGAGTTTATGCGACTTTCCGTGGAAATCACTTCATATTAATTTTTTTGGTGTAACTGCATTTTATTCTTAAGTCATATCAGGGGCACACACAGAAATTTTTCAAGGGGAGGAGAGTCCAGGATCAAAAGTTCACCAATTCGTATCGTGCTCCAATACGCCGCCAAACATTCTTTTGATTTTAATGCCTTTCGGGAACAAATTACAGTAAAAAATTAGTTATTGAATAAATAATTAGCATTAATTAATAAAATTATAATTAGTGGTAGCAAATACTTTATTAAATTTTACTTACTATATACATAGGTTTATAATCATTCTCAAAAATCAAGGGCTTTGGAGGGGTTCTGGATTCGGGGACTTCCCCCCTCCCCTCGTGCACGCCACTGAGTCATATTAATATACAAAATTATTAAATCGAAACAACCTAAAATATAAACAATCATTGCTCCTCCCTGCAATAAAGTTATCGAACGTTGATCGATCTGAGACAATTAAAAGGTTGGTGAGCACTACCTGGCTCATTCATTACAAGGTTGTAAACGGCGAGAGGCGATATAGCCAATCAGAGATCTTAGCTAATTTGTGCAAAGGCTTCTGATTGGCTAAATGTTTCGCATTGGCATGAATGAATTTCAGGGAAGTCGAAAGTTGCCAGTCGTACTTGTTCAACATCAAAATAATAGACAGAGCAGTATAACGATTTCGAGGGGGGAACCATGAGAATAAAGACAAAAATATAGGCGAAACATGCATAACATGTTTCAGAATAAAAATAAAATTCGATTGATTGGACAATATTTTTCACAACTGAAAGATTGACATCAGCTTATAATACGTAAATTCTTATATATGTGTTACCGGCAAAGTATGAAATGCCGGCATTCTATAGAATGCCGGACGTTTTCAGGCAAAGTATGAAATAAGAGAATTATTTCATACTTTGCCTAGGCATTGTATAGAATGCCTAAAGTTATTTAGGCAAAGTATGAAATAAGGTCATAATAAGGTTACTATATCAATGACGTACATTTCTAAATAATACAAATGTTATTCTGACAAAATAATGAGAGTACCATTAAAAAAAAAAATTTTAAATTACGTAAAGGTGCCTGATTGGTGAATCGTCTGCTTATTATGCCGGAGGTTAGGGTTCGATCCCACGCAATAAATTTTTTTCTTTAATTATTTTAATTATTTTTTAAAATTAAATAAATTTATTTATGAAAGGTTTATTAAATATTAAATGATATTTTATGTAATTATTTTGTATTTTATAAAGTAAAAAAATTACTGTAATTATTTATAAATACTTATATTAAATGTTATAAATTTATTTTATATTAATAAACAATATTTATAAAATATATAATAAATATTAAATGATATTTTATATAAAAATTAGTTACAAATAGTTTTATAATGTGATATACAATATCCTATAAATAAAATATTATATATAACATAAAATAATTTATAAAATATATTATTATTAAATAAATTATTTTATAATTAATATAATAAAAAAATGTCTTTTTTATATATTATTAATTTAGTTATTTTATAATTTTATAAAATATTTAAGAAGTCCTTTTCAAATAAATTTATTTGTTTAATAAATTTATTAAAATAATTTTAATAAGTTTATTTAAATAATTTTAATAAATTTATTTAACTAATTTTAATAAAAATTATTATTAATAATTTTAATAATAATTTTAATAATAAATTAATAATAATTTTAATATTTAATTTATATTTCTTAATAATAATAAATTTATAACTTAAAATAAATAGTAATTAATTAATAAATTTTAATTATTAACAATTTTTATTAACAATAAATTTATATTTCTTAATAATAATTCTTAATAATAATAAATAAATTAATTATAATAAATAGAAATTAATTAATTAATTTAAATTATTAATAATTCTAATTAATAATTATTTTAAATATTTTTAATTAATAATAATTTTAAATAATTTTACTAATAAATAATTTAAGTAATAAATTAATTAAATTTTTTTTTACTTTATAAAACACAAAATAATTACATAAAATATCATTTAATATTTATTAAACCTTTCATAAATAAATTTTTAATTTTAAAAATAGTTAAATGAATTGAAGAAAAAGCTTATTGGGGGAATCGAACCCTAACCTCAAGATAATAAGCAGACGATTCACCAATCAGGCTACGAACTCGTTAGAAGAAAGTAAAACTTAATTGTATAAAAGCTAAGTACGAATTTCGAAGGCTATTTTCTCAGAATTAACTGGCCATTCGACGGAATTACATTGATGGGTGAACACCCTAAAGGAGTACTACTATTACACCTAGTCTCGATTCCAAATGAATTTCCTTAGTCATACCCTCCCCTTGTTACATATGTAGAACTAAATGCGGAAAAGCTGAATACATATGCAATTTTCTCTCTTCAAACAATTAAATATCTCCAGCTATGGCATTCGATAACTTACAAAAAAGCTGTTAATTTACCTTTAGAGTTATCTTTCAAATTTTTTGTAATTCCTTAATTGACCAAATTCTGGAGATGTTCGTCAAATAAAATCTATTACAAATTTATGAAGTTCATTCAAAAATTGACAAATTTGTCGAGTAGTGCTGAATGCCACTGATAATTGTACCGTGGGCCATTGGTTGCCTACCCCTGCTATAGACCATGACTCCTTCTCCAACACTACGATTTGCATCTCTATTTTCATGCAGCATAGGAAAAAACCAATTTTTTGCTGAATAAGTTTAAGTAAAATTGAGTATTTTGATACTCCCGAACAAACCACAGTGTGCAACTGACAAATTCTGAGCCTGAAGTACGCGTTAAAAGTCTCGCGCACAATATTCAAAAAGAATCGGAGATGTATTTCATACTTTGCCGGTTTCTCATTAAGCATTCTATAGAATGCCTAGGCAATGTGTGAAATAAGAATCATTTCATGCATTGCCGGCTGGTTTTAGGCATTCTATAGAATGCCGGATTTCATACTTTGCCGGTAACATATGCATACAACAGTAGCGCACACAGGAATTTTTCAAGGGGGGGAGGTAAGGGGTTGAAAGTTCACCATTCTTGTATCATGCTATTTTTGATTTTGTCGATTTTCAGAAATAAAACATAGTAAAAAACTAATTATTGAATAAATAATTAGCATTAATTAATAAAATTAATCATTAATAACAAATATTTAATTAAATTTTACGTATTATATACTTAGAATTATAACTAATCGGAAAAAATCAAGGGTTTTTGGGGAGGTCCGGACCCCAGGCCCCTTGTGTGCGCCACTGGCATACATACATAACTATCTATACTTCTATATCTACAATGGTACCGAAAAATATTTTCAAGTGAACTTTACCTAGAAGTTATACCGAATGTAGCAGAAGTATCTGCTTGTGAAATCTGAAATTGACAACCTGATGCTTCTGTTTATTTTATTGCTAGATGGAATAAGACTAATGTTTAAATGGCTTTATGCTAATTTAAAATTAAAGCAAAATTTTTCTTTTAACTAAAAATCTGATAGTAATTTTCATTAATATTTTCGACACGGAATGTTGATCTTGGCTTGAGTGTTTAATTGAATCAGCAATTAATCCGTGTACATATTGGATGAATAGGCTAAGTAGGATCTTGAGTTGTACGTCAATAATAAATGATCACATTAAATTACTCTTTTCCCTGTAAGTAATATAAATACGAAGTGTTAAGAAAAATTCTTAAGAACAATGAAATGAATAGTGTAATGAACACAGTTGGACCTCTATTTAACGAAGTCGCTAAATTCCGAAAAAAAGTTCGTTATGTGGGAAATTCGTTAGAGATTCATCTTTCAGTATACTTTATTAACTAAATAAAACAAAGTTTGAGTTCATATACAATATATATTATATTTAAAAAAAGTAATTATTCACACTATTTTTTGTAAATTATCTGTTTTATATGTCTTATATGTCCAAAAAAAATTTAAAAAAAAAATCTGCGAGGATATCAAGGGTAAAAGGAAACATTGTACAGAAATACATTGCATTTTCCAACTTTGAAAAAAAATTTTTTTTAAAATTAAGGAATTTTAATGACACTTTCTAACTTCAAACCTGCAAGTAATTTTAAGCATACGTAGCCACATGCGTCCTGAAATTTAATTATTGATAAAGACTGATAATTTTGTCTGAAAAAATGAAATGCTCATTCTTACGGCAAATTTATTTCTCGCGTTGAGTTAGGCATCTGGTAGAATCAGTTCAAGGTCATGGACCACCATAAAATGTGTTAAAAGAGAAAATAATTTTTAATGTCCAGAAATATATTTTAAAAACAGGGTGTAATGATCTCACTCAATTCTAGGCTAACTATTTATTTCACAGGAAATTCATCAAAATAATAAGTAAAAGGGTATATTCTATAATTACAGTTCACTATCAATTTAGAGTCTCTTTCGCACTCTCTTCCGTTCCTGGGTTTTCCCAGCCAGGAGACCGCTGTACTTCGCGGGCTTGTTATCGCTATCGCTCAAGGGACGTCCGAACCGCTCCCTTCAAAGATCCAGTCCCTCTCCTTCCTCCTCTCCGGACTCTCTCGCCCCTTTTATATCATTTCTTTTTCCTCGTCATCCACCGCTCATTTCTTTGTCGGTCTCAGTCCCCATCCTCCTGCTGCCGCCTTCCGGTCTCGGACTCCCTTGATGCCGCATCCCTCTGCCGCGCCAAATCCCGCCCCGCTTCCCAGCCCAAAAAGACGCCAAGGCTCGGTGTCTTGTATGTTCTCCGACGTGAGGGCCTGAGTTCTGGGAAAAGGGGCAACAAGAAAAGGCGCCCTTTTGACAGTCCGGTCAGGGGGGAAAAAGGGGTGCCGAAATCGACCACCCAGCTACAAAATTTCCTTCCCAGAAATTTTGGGAACTTCCCGAATTTTCGCGCTTCTGTCGGCAGGGGATCTGTTGGAAAATAGGGAAAAAATTTGCTTCGTCACAAAATCAAAAAAAAAAAAAATTGTGTGTTAATGACAACACGTTCGTGATTATTTCCCAAATTTTTTTAAAATTATTTCAGGATTAGTTCGGTGAATAAAAAAAAGGGGGAATTATTATTGTTCTATAAAATTATTTATTCATATGTCTGTACTCACAAAGTAATATTTTTGTGAAAATACAATCATATTTGTAAAATTGTATTCTAAGAAGAAAAGATAGGTTTATGGCGGGGAAATAGGTTAAAAAAACTTTGATTAAAAATTTTTTAAACTATAAACAAATTTGCAAATGTTGTTCCGTCCCTTCCTCGCCTTCATTTGGATCTTTTGGACATAATTAAATTGAATTTGTTTTTAAAAAAATAACTTAAAGTTTTAATTTGTCTTTTAAAAAATCTACTTTAAAATTTCCTCTTGAAATTATAGGTAATTTGTTCAGAAGACCCGATCCGGGTTTTGGGAATTTTTTTTTGTAATTTAAAGTGTTCAATTCTATCCATAATTAATTTAAGCAAGGGATAATAAGACAGGGAGTTATTAAAAAAGAGGGGAAACTAGGTCAAAATATTTAAAAAGGGATTTAATCAGAAGATTTCTATCACATAATCTCTAGCTTAAAAGCTCTTTTGTCATTGTATGGCAGCTTTGTACAAATATATCTGGTGGTAATGCAAGGTAAGTCTTCTTCTTTTTTTTTAATTATGTTTTATTTTCTTGTATTTAAATTATTTAAGGTATCCGACTACGTTCGGAACCGCGATTTCAAAAAAGCGCATAAATGGATAATTTTCATGATATTTAATGTCACTTAGAATAGAATACATGTATAAAGTTGTTTTAAGGACATTTTGACAAAAAAAATTATTTAAATGCAATATTTTGGCAAAAAATTAACTTAGAATAATCTTTTTTCAAAATGTTCTCCTTTTGTGAAAAATGCTTCTATTATTTTAATGTTTTGCCTGTACATAGCTCAGATCTCTATACAGAGGCTCAACTATGATTTTTGAAAAATTCACATTATTTTCAGAGTTACAACCATTGAAATAATTATCGGCGTTTTTTTCTTAAAATTGTTCAACTCTGTTGTGTGTCATAAAATGTGGATAAACTCACTTCTAAGTTATATATTTCAAAAATTTTAGTTGAGCCTCTGTAGAGAGGTCTGAGCTATACCAGAGGTAAAGGCTCATAGACCCAGCTCATAAAGGTTTTTATATAAAGGTATCATAAAAACAGGATAACCTTTATTTTAGAAAACGTATTTGTAGTAATTTTCAAATACTTTCCCAAATTTTCTTCACAATGACCGTGATTGTAAATACTTTTTTGAACACTCTTTCTACAACTTTAAAGAAAATTACACCTTCCTAGCACAGCGTTCCTTTCGTTCAGAGGGGAGAAGTTACACGTTTTATTTCCTCTTTCCAAATTTGCAAGGCCCCAACATGTTTAATTACATACAAAAAAAATTTAATTTAAAAATTCAAAGGAATTTGAATTTAAAAAAAGCATAAAAAATATTTCTGTGCACTTGCATTTTTAAAAAAATTTTTTTTTTATGATTATTTAAAGTATTTTCTAATTGTATTAGTGCACCGAAAGCGAGTTCTAAGGTTTTTAAAAAATATGCCAACAGTCGAGTACATAGTGGTGGGGTCTGAAGGTCCAACATTCCTCCTCCCCCCATTTAGACCAACAGATTTTTAATTTTTACCATAGAGACTCCGCTTCAGTGCTTTTGGCAACATGTTTTTTCAAAATGCGTCCCACCCCCTAAAAGAAGTCTGCGTACACAACTGCATTTTGTTGTTTTGTTGTTACTAATGCCAACTAATCGGCAAAGGCCAGAATAAGGCCCACGAAATTCATCACGGTAAAGGGCTAAGTGACGCCTTCGTTAGCCGTAGCTTTGAGCACTATACAGGTGACAGAAAAATGCAGCTCGGTTTCAACCCAATTTTGAGGGTGAATACCCTGGGGGTAGTCAGGGGCCTCCACCTCTCTTTCCCTTTCACCAACCTCACGAGATGACTTGCGGCTCGACGTCTATTTAAATTATCCTCATGCCTTGAAAGCACTATACATTTACAAACATCCAAGTCTTTTCCGGGATTCGAACCGAAGCCCAACAGCACAGCAGTCAGCGTCGCTAACCGCTGTATCGGATGGGCGATTCTACTGCTTTTAAAAATACCTTTCAAAAATCAGAAAAACATTCGAAATCAACAGGAAAAAAATTATTCCCCTTCAATTCTTTCAAATGCCTTTTAACCCATTGAATTATAAAAGCAATTATACAGAAATGAGTAAAAAAATAAACTACGAACTAACATTACGTTCGAATATTTTGGAGTACCGACAAGAGCCTTAAGAGACCAATAGTTGAAATCACGTGATTTCAGTTATAACCAATCAACAAAGAAAGGCTTGTCACGAGATTGCTGAATAGGCGTGGTTAAATCCATTCCACATTGTAGAAAGACAACGATATCAATTTGCACGCCAATTTGTAAATGTGCAATAAGCTTTGATAATATTTTTATTTGGAATACGATATTTATTATAAATATTAAGATGTAAATAAAACAGTTCTGTCAATAGAATAATGGTATTTAACCTGTTAATGCAGCCTGTCCAACCAGAGTATTATGGCTGCGACTGCCGAGAGGTCAAAGTCGAGGGCTAGTAGTTGGCGTTGACGAGTGACGTTTTCGAAACCTAGTGCAGTCGCTTAAAGTGGATGATGCACGTTAAATCTGTTGAAAAAAGTCCTACCGTTGACGTGGCATTGAAGTTAAGAGAAAGTGTGACGGGCTCACGCGTCTTTTCTTTAACATAACATCTGGGTTCTTTGATGGCCAAGATTAATGGCAACTCTTTTCCAACCAAAACCCAAGAAGCGAAATGCGAATAAGATATGCAAATAAGATAGTTTTTAAAAGAACAGAAGTTTCAGTAAGCAGGATGGCAATTTGATGAATGTTATGTTTGGAGAAGATACAAGCGTGAATTGACAGCCTATCGTAAAGTTACCTAGAAACCCAGCCATTATTACAAGGTGCATACCATTGCACGTGTGCCCAGACGTTTCCATACAAAGCTTGAAGTTAAGTTTGGATTAAGGTAGGACTGATTATTTGATATTAGGACTTGTAATATAACTTAAAAGTGAGAGCAGGTGGATTGAATAATAATTTAGAGAAAGTGGTCTAAGTTACGCGATTCGGCTTAACTATCTTTTTGTGTATTGGTTCATTCTAGATTCTCGCTAGTTAAATTTATCTAATTTGTTAGAGCTTAAGTTCTATTCTTAATAAAGTCACATTAAGAATTTAAAATGTCTGTTTATTCAGAAAACCCCACACCTCAAGCTCACGCTGACAATCAAAGATATGGTCACCAAAGGGGCCATATCACAAAAGGTATACCTCAGCTTCCTCGTCGTTCACCTTGATTTAAAAATACTATGTCTGCCTTCAGTAGCCCTCGTGTTGCTTCACAGTAAGACGTAAATTAAAATGAAATCAAATGAACCAACCATAACTATACTAGGGGATGCAAATGCAAAAACTGGTGTGGAAGAGGAATGTAGACAAATTATTGGAAAAATTAGTCATCATGATTTATCAAATGATAATGGGAAACGACTGATTGATTTTGAAGCTGATCATGATATGGTCATACTAAGCACAATGCTCCAACATAAAATATTCATAAAATAACTTGGATGACTCTCCTGATGGAGGTACATGCAATCAAATTGATTCCAGACACAAGTCAGATATACTGGATGTAAAAACTTATCTTGGAGTTAATCTGGATTCAGATAATTTTCTGGTTACGGTAAGGGTTAGAACAAGAATTTCAAATTTCTGAAAGACTCATGGAAAATGTATGGAAAAATTTGACTGTGAACAGTTTAAAAATATGGCATTAAAGCTAAAATTCCCGAAACAGCTTGAAAATAAATACAAAGAAATAAATGGCATTTTTATTGATGAGGATAGTTGTAACGGGCCTATTCGCGTTCTTTCTACTAATAGTTCTCTTGGAGAATAATGGGTCTCTAAAAATTATTCTATTGAAAACTTTCTTCCGAAGATGTGATTATGCAAATCAAGGCTTGTATGTAAAGATTAACTTTCAAGCTCGAAGGGAGAGAGAGGTTAGACTGCTAAAGGATAGCAGTGACTGATTAACGCGAAGCTGGGCGATAGAACTTCGTAGCTTATTTGATTAATATTAAGATTGACGATTTGGTTAATTAATGCTTTAATTAGATTCGGTCGATTTGAATTAGAAAATATATTGCCTGGACGTAACTGATCCGATTTACTGTTAATTCTTCTAGTATCTCGTCTACCTCGCTATTGCTCCCATATTTAGCAATTGATGTATTTTTTAACTTGGGTAGTTGAATCTGTGTCTTTGTTGAGAATTGTTAATAAATAGAGTTTATATTGACTATGGCTAATCTTCCTTCTGACCTTCTTTCACTAATGGATGGCACGGGCCATCCATTACATAGTATAAACAAAAAAAATAGAATATACTAAAGGAAACAATCACAAAATTGTAAGTATCTACAAAAGGAAGATTTTAAGATTTATTTTTGGAGGAATTCAGAAAAATGGAACGTGGAGAAAATCAAATTTCGATCTCTATCCCTCATATAAAGAATCTGACATCGTTAACTTCATCAAAGTACAACGAATTAAATGGACAGACCCCATTGTCAGAATGGATGAGGACCACACCTCTAAGAAAAAGCCTTCAGTGCCCAACCAATCGGCACATGGAGAAAAGGCAGGCCAATTCTAAGATGGATTGATGGCCTAGAAAAAGATTTCCTAGTTTTTAGAACTCAAAATTAGGGAAAAGTAGTAAGGAGTTTTTGAGAAGACCTAGGCCCACCCTGGGCTGTCAAGCCACTGAGGAAGGAAGGAATCACACAGAGCAATAAAGCCATGATTACGCAAAATGGACATGGTTATTACGAACTCGTATTCAACCATGCTGTAGTAGTGTTCGAGTTCAGATTCACCATGTGTAGATTAAAGGAAGCTGTGTCTTTAAAATGAGACTAGGCCCTAAAATCTTATGCGGGATGCAATATAACCGAGAGAAGTTCTAATTCAGGAGTCATCCTCTTTTCTTCTTGATTCATTGTTACCATGTCCACCGACTATATGTGAGCGATACCATGAAGTCCATAAATGCCATATTATATAATAAGTGACAGAAAAAGTAACTATTATAAGGTGAAACATGCATGATTAATGAAGTTAATGAATGCACACAATTTTCTTTATTTAAAAAATACCACGGACCAAAGTTTTGGCATAACATCTATGAGCAAAGCCTTTCGAGAATACTTGGAAATAATATATTTTCATTTTTAAGAGTAACAGTAAAAAAAGGCAATTTTATCAAAGAGATTTTCTGAAATAATGCAAAAAAATGAGCTAAATATTATTCCTGTGAATGAAACATTTCCCGGTTTTTTTTTGCGGAAGGTTAATGCGAAGTTATTCTTCTTTGTCTAAAAGATGAGTAAAATTCTTTGGGTATTTTTTAGTTCTCACGAAATTAAGAAATATACTTCCTTCGGAAAGTTAATTTTCTTTTCACAAAAATTCATTTGCTTCTCCATAGAAAATAATAATACGTGTAATTATTTAAGCCGTTCTATTCATTGAAGATCGAGACTTGTTTGTTTGAATATGAGATGTTTATTCAATGTCTTTTTACTTAAATTAGGATTTTGCAGACGAAACATATTTAGGGGCAATTTTTTTTTTATGTTCGTACATTTTCTTTGTTTAAGGGGATATAAGAATTCTTATACCAGTTTTGATTTAGTTTCATGCTTCATTTTGAGTTTTTAATTATGAGATCTTTAACAAATATGATTTTTTTCCCGCGTTATTATAATTTCATCAAAAAGGCACATTAAACAAGCATGAGCACAAATATTTTGGTTAACTTGTCTCAATCTGGAGGTTGCGAGTGCAATGGGGGTCACCTTGAAGAAGCAGACATGATTATAAAAATAATTACTTTTACTTATGACTTATCAATTCATGATCATTTTATAATTAATTCAGTAATCTTGGGAGCGATTCTAATCTCTTAATCTAACTATAACGTTATTCAAAACGCACTTATATTTAGATACGCTTGTAGATCACTTATCTCGCCTCTTTTCTAAACTGATATGGTCTCTTCTAACCAACTTCTCTAATATTAACACGGCTCTGAATGGACGTCATAGCTTGGATACTAACTTTTGAAGCAACTACTTAGATTCCCAATCGACGATTAACCTAACATACCCCTTGCCAGGGTTTAAATAGAATTTACATTAGCATAAAATCAAGTCATCTCTACGGAAAGAGGTTTTAAATTGAAATCATAGTTAAAGAATGATTTCCCGAAGAGAGGCTTAGCCGAAGAAAAGGGGATAGAACCCGACATAAACTAGCTTTTACCTTCCCGTTTCACTCAGTATTTCTTGATGTTGTATGACTGTAGAATTTTTAAGTTATTGATTTTTAAATTCTAGTGTTAAGCTTCCAATTGTATTAAAAAAAACAATTCATATATCTTCCTCACTTCTTGATTTAAAACAGACAGGACTTGGATTTCTAAAATGGAAATATATTTATCTTTTACATCCCCTTAGCTCTCCCACCTCGGTATCCTTAAAACTTGTTATTATCGTATCTCTACTTAACAAAGGAAACATGTTTGTCAGATTTAAAGACTGTAAATCTTATAGTTCAAAAATTAGAATTTTGTAAAGATTTTTCATTTGTTTTTACGGGCTTTCGTACCACTCAACAGAAGCTGGTAGTCGATTTCTGCAAAATATGTTCTTAGCGGATCTCTACCGAACAAAAGAAATATGCTTGCCATATTTAAAGTCTATATGTCTGAGAGCGCTCTAGAAATCTCGTGATGAATGAGTGAGTGAGTGACGGAATGAATCGCCCCCTCTCCCAAAAGAGAGATAAATTCTTTCGCATTCTAATTTTTTAACAATGGCAAATTACAAATAATTGCTTAACCCATTCACTGCCAGGTAAATTTAGAGCATTTTGCCCGGGGGACAATGTTTTATTTTAAAGAAAACATAAAATTTTATAAAGTATAATGACACTAAGTTAGTGATATAATACTGTAATGGCATGTGTATAGTAATTTTTATTGAAAAGAAAAAGCACTACGAGATAAAACTTGTAGCTTGCACTGAATATGATTCCTGTACTGTGAATGCCATTTACAAGTTATCTGGTTGTAATTTTTTCAATTTAAATCTCCATATACGAAGGTCCCCCCTCCTTTTGTTTGACTTTACAAGCTCGTCACCTAATTTCATCTGGCAGTTGTCAGATGCGTAATATTATGTCAGACTTTCATACAGAAGTATAATGATCCTCGACCCAGGAAAAACCTATTGGGTGATGGTAGTTATAAGGAGTAGTAAAATAATGAAAATAAATTAATAAGTAATAATTTGCAGACCACAAGAAAACCATCAATTTTGACACAAGAAAATCACTTTACCCTACTTCGAAATCTTCCTGCAGAATGCATATTAGTTCTATAAAGTTCTATAACCAAAGAAATCGAGTAAATAAAAAGATGAGGATGCGACAATTTAAGGAACCAGTTATTATACATTTATTTGGCGATGGCAGCAATGCAGGAGAATGCAGCAGCTATAAAAAAATAAATACAATGGATTTCTATTACTTTGTGCAATTTTCTCCCACAAGAAAATACAGAAAGCCTACAAAACAATGTCAAATGTGTAAAAAAAAAAGGCCTAAGGAAATTAGGTATTGTTGTCCATTGCGTCCCAACCCAACACTTTGCGTTGATCTTAGCTTTAAAGCTCATCAGATTTACTTAAAGCTTTGCTTTAAAATACAGCAACAACAATAAAAACATCTTTTTATTTTTTGGAATACATTCATAAATGTATAAGTATTATGTTGCTACCTAACCATCTCTCTGTTAAAATTTTAATAATAAATATTGATAATTAATACGTTTATCGCACTATATAAATTTTTCTTTCATCCTTTCTGCTAATTCCTAACTATAATAGAGATATGTAATCAATATAAAATTGCAGCACACACTTGAGGGACCGAGCTGTATGAAGGGGTTGGTATCCCATTTCCGGGAACCCTGATTTTAAAAAAACGCATAAATGCTTTTTTCATGAATTTTGTGTCACTTAGACTAGGGTACATGTATAAAATTGTTTTTAAAAACAGAAAAAAATTATTTAAATACAAATTTCGGCAAAATTAACTTAGAAATAATTTTTCAAAATTTTTTTTTTTGAAAAAAGCCCCTATTTTAAAATTTTTTTTGCCTCATGCCCTTTTTCCCCGGGGCCCTGTACAGAGGCTCAAATAAGATGTTTCAAAATTCACCATTTTGAGTTACAACCCCTTGAAATAATTATCGGCGCTTTTTTTTTAAAATTTCTCCCTTTTTCGTAAAAAATGGATAAACCCACTTCTAAGTTTTTATATTTCAAAAAATTTAGTTGAGCCTCTGTAGAGAGGTCTGAACAATATACAGGCAAAAAATTATTATAATAAAACACTTTTCACAAAAAGAGAATATTTTTTAAAATGGGGCATTCTATGGCATTTTTTTTCAAAAAAACACTTAAATAATTTTTTTTTGTAATACTATTCTTAAAACAATTTACATACATTTTTTAATCTAAGTGACACTAAATATAAAATTTTCCCTTTATATTTTGAAAATCACGGTTCCCAACGTAGTGGGTAACCCTTAAAATAATATTTTCTTTAATTTTATGGAAAAATATGTGCTTGCAGAAATTTAAACTTCAAATAAAAAAAAAAACCAATTTTTAACATTGTTAAATGCTCTGAAAATTTCCAAAC
>BMAV01015120.1:8221-56133 GCA_019973955.1 Trichonephila inaurata madagascariensis
TTAATCACACTTTATTCTTATATTAAGAATTATTTTTTACTTTTTAGTTCGATTAACCATAAAAGGGTTTTTTTTTTACTATTTTTAATTTGTCTTAAGCTTATACAAATACTATTCGTTAACATAAATTTAATTTTTGTTTCATGCAGTTTGGATTGTCTCTATGTAGCTGTTTTATAACTAGAGATAGGCTATTAATTATATCCAATCACACAAATTTTACTCTTCACCGTTCATAAATAAAAATTTGACTCTTACTTTTTGAGTAATGTGTAAAGGTCATATATTCAAGAATATAGAACAAGTACAAACCATATTATTTAAAAGTAAAATTAATTTAAAAGAACATGTTACTAAATGATTTTATATATATTTTAAGGAAACGTGTACAAATTTGAATTGAGTATTTTTGTCCTGTAAGACATTTGAGCATCAATGAGCTTAAGTTCTTTGTTTTAAATAGCTAGAAGAAATCTAGATAAACAAATTAAGACAAAAATTGTAAGAAGTACAGAAAAAGATTCTATGTTTACATTAGGATGAAAAGTTATAAAATATTAAAAACACCACCTAATCGGCTCCCGAAACTAATAATTAATTATTTTTTCTATGAATTATTTTTTAAGTTCAGACATGATCTTACCTGATGAATATGTTTCGTTTTAATCAATCGAAAAATTAAGATGTTACGATGTTTATTTGGTACTTGTAGCTGTTTTAAAAATTTTGAAATATATATATATTTATATATATATTGCTCAATTTGGTAAGACTTTTCTTAAACCTTTCAACTTGCCACGAAATTAGTCTTAGAATATCCCAATAGGTATTATTGATATAAACGAACATTTTTTTTCATATTCATAATTAAAACGAATAAAATATTTCGAGCAAAACTGGAAAAATAGGATGCATATTTAGACTCCAATTATTGAAGTTAATTTTACTGATTAGCTAGTTTATAAAACATGACATTTTTAAGCAAATAATCTAGTCTAGTAATAAACATAAATTTTTTATTTTTGAAAAATATTTTAAATGTATTTCATCTTTATTTAATTGTCATTTACTGTGGTTCAAAAATGGAAAAAATACTTGAAACTTTATTCAAAGAAAATAAATACCGTAAAATTTGGCTTATCGAAATTAACTGTTGCGCGTTATACGCCGGATATAAAAATGAGAGCTTTAAAAATAAAAAAAAAATGAACATAGAAAATAATTAGACTTCTGCATCGAAATGCTGCTTATTTAAAAGAAATGACATTTCTTAAGAATTTAAAGAGTTGTAGCTCAAGAAGTACACTATTTCTTCCTAAAGCTTGGAATAATACCTCGAATAAATGACTTCAAAACTTAAGAACATTGTGCACGCACATTTCCGGATTCTTCACAAAAAAGGGGTGCGTGTTATGCATCCAATGTACCTACAAATTAAAAATTACAGCTTGAAAGTATAGGTGCACGTTATATGCGCCGGATTTTACGATAAAATAATTTTATGTCTGGTATTTTCTAAAAAATGATGTTTAAGTTCCAATCACTGCACATTGCTGTGTTTATGCGATTATAATAGTGTTTTCATGATCTTCCAAATGAAAAAAAAATCTTAATTATAAAGAAGAATTTTAGAGGAAAAATTAATTAAGTAAAGTTCATTTTTTTTAAAAAAATTTAAAGCAAATTTCGTTTTTTGAACTTTATATTCTTAAGTATGTTTTTATTTTAATAGCTATATATTTTTTTGGAAAAATTCTTTTTAATAGTATTAAATTTATTCGTAATAATGCATTTCTTGTAGCATGATGAGATATTTAAGCAAAAGTTTCGGAAATAATAAATCTTTACTAAATTTAAATTAATTTCTTTATAAGGATTTTCATAATTATGGTAAAAAAATATTCATATTATTTATTTGTTTACGAAGTCAAATATTTCAAAAAAATCAAACCTCCGATTTATTACAGTTTTATGGTTTATGCAATAAAAATCATACTATCACTTTTGTTAACTATATACCATTTTTTAATAATTATAAATAATTTAATTTAATATATTAATTAACAATATAAATAAAAAACTATTTTGTTTATTAATTTATAAACAACACAGTATTCCTTTCCGAATATTAAGAGAAATGTGCCAAGATACTTTCATAGATAGCGCTTATTGAAAACAGTGTAAAACACACCATTCTACACCAATTACACAACAATTTTATTCAGCGCCTGCAATATCTAAAAGCGTTATTTACCACACTTTTTTATCTCATCCATTAGTGCAGCAGCTGTTTTGGGCACCCCAACCCAAGGGACCTACTGCCCTAGAGAAGATAATGGACTGCTCCAGACTTAAACGAACTGTTAAATTTGCTTATGTTTTCAGCCGTGCTATTCAAGGGTACGAAACTTGGCGAAGGTTTCCCCTTGGCGTCTGCCAAGTTCCCACCAGAAAAGAACTTTTCCCAACAGAGCTTCCACCAGGCCAGTAGGGTCTTTTTGGAGTAAGTCACGTGCTATGGTTTTTACATCCCAGTTTTCCGGAATTTGAGACAAATGAAACAACAAGTAAACGGATACGTCCAGGAACCGATGGCTGCTCCTCAAACGGAAATCGAACAAGAGGCCGTTGTCCAAGAAGATCACCAGCAGATTAACAGTACAGCACATGTCGGAACCAGCGAAGCCCAAGAATTCAGCCTTGCTATCAAACCGAAAGGACCTCCGCTTTTCAAACTCAGGTTGGTATTTTTAGCTTTGTCTTTTCGTTCTTGGAGAAGCTGAGGATAGGGGGAAATGTTTCAGACGTAGGGGAAATTCCTGATGTGCTGACGAATGGATGGGGAGGAATTTTCAACCCTTTGAGGGTTATGGAAAATCCCTATACCTGTACTTAAAATACCACAAGAATTTATAAGAACTGTTTCCGCGCAATTGTTATTAGTTGAAACATTTTTTTTTTGAATAACATTTTTATACCTTTTGTTACCCATGACGTGTCTTATGTTAAAGATTTAGGGAAATGTGTGCTTTGTGGGATACTGTCTGTGAGACTTAATACATGAATTGCATATTTATTTAAAAAGAGCATTTATTCATTTTTTGACCTTTTGCCAAAAATCATGATTCCATCAGACTACCGGCATAAAAATGACATGTGACATAATACAGTGTGCCCTTGTACAACATTTCGTAATATGAATGTATTCATTTAAGATAAGCGTAGGGATTTTTTTTTATCGTGCAGTAATATTATTCGAAGAAATTAATTTAATTTTATTTTATATGAATGCAAGTTATTTTGTTTTCCCCACAAACATATTTGATCTTTGACATTTAATGTACATAAAATCAAAAGGATTTCTGTGATTCTTTGGATTTCGAAAGTATAATAAATAATCAATCCTGATATTAAATGTATACTATTAAACTTTGATATATGTAATTAAAAAATTTCGACAGTAAACTTATTTAGATTTGCATAGCAACATAAATTTTCTTTTATCCAACTGTATTTCTTAAATGTAAATTTATAAAGCTAAGATAAAAAAGTGTTCCATAAGGCTTTTAAGGTTATTTTGATGATTTAAAAGCGGATCGTAATTCAAACTATTAATGTTTTTATTATAATGAATCAGGAGCCCCCTAAAAGATTTCTTTTTGAGGGGAAACATTTATCCAATTTTTGTTCTAAATGACAATTAATATGTTATACAAATGTGAAATTATTGGTTGCAAATTATTTTCCATGATTTACTTTTTTTATTGGTATAAATGGATTAATTCAATGAAAACTATACTTATTATGCGACTATAAGTAAAAAAATAAAATCTATATTCATTATGATGCCATTATGTGATATATTTATAGCAGCTGTTGTGAATAATTAAATCAATGGAAATTTACATATAAGTGTTCTTTTTTATTACTGAAGCTTTCTGCAAAATTATATCATAAAGATTTTCTTAATTATTTTATATCTTTTGGAAAAAAAATTATTGAAAGTTGTATAAAAAATTAATTATATATATAATTTAATTATTTGTCTTGTAGATGTAGTTATTTTATTTGATTGTGAGGAAAGCTCCGAGAACGATTTGTAATTTAAAAAAAAAATTAAAATAGAGTCAACGTATTCGTTAAAGGATTGAAAATATTTTTGAGAACTTTAAGGGATTTCTGGAGTGTTTTGGGAAGTATACTCTTGTGTGTATAACATACTCATAGAATATACTGAGACGTATACACTTGGAAAATGTACATATTTAAATTAGTTTTAAATAATATCTGATCAATTCAAATCTTTTAAAAGTATTTAATGGAAAAGATTTCTCGGACTTATTTTGTCTTGCTTTTCTGAATGATCAAATAATCAGGTATTCACGAATAAAAAAGTATGACATTTTTGCTAGAGGCATAGAACCTAATTCTCTTACTTTTATTTCTATAAATGAAAGCATCGTAAAAAAGATTGTTGAATTATACTTTGCATATTACTTGTGTAAATACTAAATTAGTCTATGTAAGACATTATCAAAATTAAATGTATAACTACAGGTTCCGTTTAAAAACAGAAAGCTACATAATAATTTCGTAGTTCTTAGCACTTGATTATTTCATATTATATACAGACATTGTTGTCTATGAAAAGAAGGGAACTTGAATATAAATAAGTACTCGTCGTAACATTGTTCAGATTTATTAAACATTACTTAATTTCTCAAATACTTCTTAATATGGAAGTTGAAATAATTACAGATTCTATAAAAATAGTAAAAAGAACAATGCTATCTGTTTATAATATTGCTATTATTCGTGTGTGCGATTACTAATCTGTAATTTTATAATTATAAGTTCAAACAATTTATTACGATGGTGTGTTGTTAAAAGTATTTTGGAAATGAATTTTCATAAATTTCACTATATCAGATTTAGATTAATCTATCTATTAATTAAGCATATTTAATTTAAATCTTTTCATGCAATTATTTATACATATATACACTGCTGACCACCGTAAATGCAACACCAAGAAAGACAAGAGATAGCACAACAAAATTTATTTTGTAGATAACATGTTGACCAAGTATCAAATGATTAAATTTAAAGACTTCTGTGACATGTGGTTCATGCCAGAATCAGTAGTTCTATTGTATTCTATCAGTAGTAGTAATCTATTATTGGAGATCACCACTGCCACACGCCTCGGCATTGATTCAAAGAGACTTTGGATGTTTCTTGGGGTACAGCAGACCAAGCGGCTTCCACACGTTGCCAAAGTTGATCTGGTGTGGCAGCTGGGGGTGTAATCTGGGTCAATCTTTGAGCAACCATGGACCACATGTTTTCTATCGGAGAAAGATCCGGAGAGCGAGCCGGCTAGGGAAGCAGTTCAATCTGGCGATTGACGAAGAATCTTTGGACAATGCGTGCCACGTGTGGTTGTGCATTATTCTATTGAAATATGGCTGTGGCCAAGCTTTGAAGGTAAGGAAGGACAACTGACTCCAACACCTCGGAGATGTAGCGCTGGCTGTTTAAAGTACTGGCAATGCGTACTAGAGGAGTGCGAGAGTGATATCCAACACCGCCCCATACCATAATACCCGATGCAGACCAGTGTGGCAGTGCATAACGCAGCTGCTCAGTATCCTCTCTCCACGGTGTCTCCAGACTCGAATCCGACCATCGTGTTGTTGCAGACAGATGCGTGACTCGTCAGTAAAGACAATCCCATTCCATTCTGCCACCCACATCCTTCTTTCATCGCACCATTGGTGGCGGAGACGTCTGTGGTTCTGCGTCAAGGGTAGACCAAGCAATGGATGTCTTGCGGACAGATCACTCTGCTGTAAACGGCGTCGAATGGTACGCGCAGACACTGAATGATGCGTTACAGACTCAATGTGCTGTCCTATGGTTCGTGATGTACTGAGCGATCCGTCACTGCCATGCGCACAGTTTGCCTGTCCTCACGTGAAGTGGTACACGTAGGTGGATGCGATCGACCACGTCGGTCCTCCTGCATCCAACGGTCACATATCAGCATTACAGTTGTTTGGTTTCGTCCAACACGACTACCGATTTCCCTGAAAGATAATCCACAATCTCGGTAGGCCACTATTCTTCCTCTGTCGAACTCGGATACTTGATCAAAAGCTGATCGCTGTTTTCTACGAGACATAACTGATCGTTTTTTGAAAAAAAACGCAAGAAAAACACAATTACCGAACTGGAAATCGTCGAAATCTCCAAGCCTTAAATAGCGCTTTGAGGTGGCGCCACAGGCGCGCGTGATGTGTGTCTGCGCTGAAACTCTAATCATATACATATCTCACCTCCGCTGATGCATGTTGTAAATTTCATGTTATTTGCATGCGTCCTTCAGGGTGTTGCATTTACGGTGGCCAGTAGTGTATATATATATATATATATATATATATATATATATATATATATATATAAATTCTTGATGGATTTAAATCTCCTAATTTATGAAATGGAATGCAGCAATTGTCTTTGCTTTTGTAGTTAAACATAGAAGTATTTTCCCTTCAAAATTAGATTAATTCAGGCTTTTCAATTTTTCACCAGGTAATCCAATATATAACTAAGAAAGTTTGTTTGTATCAAATATTTAATGTAATAAATTAGAATTTTTTTGCAGTTCTAATTGATTTAAAGTAAAACTCACGTTAAAATTATTTCTTTTTGTAACTGTCAATTGCTATACTTATTAAATTTGTGTATAATCACGAATCTCCAAAAAGTACACATGACTGAAAATCGAATTATTTGTAATTTTTAGCCAACTGTGTGGTCGCAACTATTATTTCACCAACTACTTTTTAAAATATGATTTATTTCTTGTTACATTTTGAGTCCATGTGATTTTGATATTATATTATGGATTTAATTGTTTTCATAATATTTTAATTGCTTTGTTATTATTTATTTGTTTTACTAATCTTTTCCTCTTTTAAAAATAGTTGCATAAAATTATATTTACAAACAAAATATCTTATATGTTTCTAATTATTCTTTTTCATTCAAGTTTAAAATATTATTTGTAACTGAATTAATTGAATGTTGCGTTCATTTAAGTGTATTTTAACTTCAGATATTTAAATTTTTTAAACGCAAAATAAACTTATCTAAAAACACTCAAATCTAGTATGAAAAGCACTTAATTGTATGCATAACAATTAACATACAGGCTTATTAGCAGCAATGTAAGTCACAAGGGAAATTAAACCGGAAAATGTCACATAGTAGAAAGGGAAATGATGAAAATAATCTTCTGCGAGATGAGGAAGATGATTAAATCAGTATAGTGTGCTGTCCTCATGGTTGGTATATAATAACTACTGCTATACACGCGCGCACCTCAGCATTGAATGATATTGGCTTTAGATATCTAGTTGAAGTATAGCAGCAAATTCTGCCTCCACACATTGGTAAAATTAATTTAACGTAGCAGCAAGGGCGTATGCACGGTCAAAGTCGTTCTCAAATCATTGATCAGGCATTTTCGATAGGCGATAAATCTAGAGAACTGGCTGCCAAGGCAGCAATACAATCTGGTGGGTTAAGAGAATGCACCAAACATTGTATGCCACTTGTGGTAGTACACTGTCATATTGGAATGCAGCCACAAGCAAGCTCTGAATGTAAGGGATAACAACAAGTTCCAAATTTTAGAGATATAACAGTAGTTATTGCGCTGTCAATGCGTACTAGTAAGACTCGGAAGTGGAATACAATATCCTTCTAACCATAATACTTCGTGTAGGACAAGTATGGTAATGCACAAAGTAACAGTTGAACAACCACTCTCTACGGTGTCTCTAGAATCATCGGAGCAAAAGCGTGATTTGTCAATAAAGACAGTGTTGTACCACTCGATTGTCCATATCCTCCGTCCAATGCACCATTGCAGTAGCGCAGGTCTGTAGTTTTGAGACAAGATAATCGCATCAACAGACATTCCACTGTTCTGAAAACAACATTGATTGTTAATGGAGCGACCCATCACTCCTATGCATAAAATATGCTTGTCATCACATGTAATGAGGATACGAAGCTGGTGCAATCGGTGCCGTAGACAAGTCGTTACTTTCCTGTCTCCATTGACTACAGAGGCGTATCATTGTTACTTGGTGATGTGCAATATAATCACCGATTTCTCGGAAGGATAATCTGTATTATCTATGGGTAACAATTCCTGTTTGATCGGTGGCCGGGGAAGACTAGTGGTTATGATCACGAACTCGTGGTAGGCTTCTCATGTGTTCGTGCTCTAGTGCCATCGAAGCTACTAGTACCATTGCCCATTAGACTATTCCTCAATGTCCTCCCAAACAACTCAATGTCCTCCCAGTGGTGTGATGGGGAAGTTCGGAGAAGGGGTGTGACAGCTCCGGTGTCGTCATTTGACCATGGTTCAAAATTACGAGGTACATCACCAGTAGCCCTCGTGTTCCTTATACTGTCACGTTAATAAAATGCTCAGTCTATAATTCGGTCAAATTCAAAAACTCCTGTTTGAATGATGCTCTCTTTGTTTAAATATATTGAAGCGTCTCATGTTAAACAACCCTATGAAATAGCACAATGCTTTCAATACTTCAAAACATTCTATTCTCCTTTTATGTAGCGATTATTGAAGGCCCAACATGATTTTATAATGTTTCAGCCCTTGTGCTAAAATGACCAACTATATTTGCAGATATTTCATCAAATTAAATTTCGTTCGAATTGGATAAAAATCCTTCATTTGTTGTGTTGTATGATTCCCCCAAAATGGTATAAATTGACAATAAGATAATATGAATGCTGTTTTATTGAGTAATTAAAAAAAAACCAATGTAATGAAAAATAAAAAGATTTTCCAGCTAAGTGAGAATTCTTTCAGAAAGTAGTACGGTAACCAAATGAACTTCGCGTCTCCACAAAAGTTCAAGAATTAGTTTTTTGCATTATAAAAAAAACCGACATTGTATTACTTGCTAAAATTATGAACCTATATACCTTGGATGTTTTTTCATGCCTACAATGAAAGAGCATCAGTCAGGCTCTGGCAGAAGTACGTTGAACCAGTTTTTTTAAATAATATTTTCATTTATTTTCTTATAAGTTGTCGAACAATTCTTTTTAAATATTTGCGTTATTTTTCATGGATATATTCAGAAACAATATGAACAATTATTTATGAAAAATTCTTACGTCAATTGTCTAAAGTAAATATAACTAGTATAATTAATGCTAATCTGAGTCGTTTATATAGGTATACAGAGTGCGGCAAAAAAACTCGGACAAATAGTTTTTTATATAAATTTATAAAAAATTAAGAAATAAACAAAATATAGCAAATAATAATAAGAGTACACTCGTACTAATAAATTAATTTAATTGGTTTCAAAATGACCGCCGTTTGCAGCAATGTAGAGGCGCAAACGCTTGCAGAAATTTTCAACAGTGGGCCTCAAGTCTTTTACCTTAAATCTATCTCATTCCCGCAGAAACGATTGCTTTAGAGCAGGGGTACTTAACCTTTTTTTTTTGCTGGGCCGCATACATATGTCAGCTATTTTACGCGGGCTGCAATATGAAAATAAATGGGGGAGGGAGGGGGAGAAATACTTTAAGACCAAAAGATAACACTGGAAATTTAAAATGTGGAAAATTGTTCAAAATATTATAACTCCTGTTTTGCTTTTTTTAATTATTATTTTTTTATATTTTTTATTTTTGTTACTAACACTAAAATAGAAGCATTTAAGAAACACTTTTCCCAATTTCTGCAACAGTAAATGCTTTCATACTATTACCAATAATATAACAAACATCATTGGATGTCTTTATTACCCCTATGATATTACCACTATCAAAATACTTTGCTGCTGTTGCAAGGAATATTCAAGAAAATCTGTTTATCACTTCTTGAAAGAGATCTTAGGTGAAAACTGTCATTGAATGATTCCTGTTTATTGGTATTTTTTTTAAATACAGCACTTTCGTGACAAATCAAACAATTACCGATCCATGTTTGTTTTTCACTACAAAATAGTTAACCTCCCAACCATCTTGAAACGATATATTTTCTTCTAATATTTTTCCCTTGCAAGATATGAAAGATAGTTAAAAATTAATTCCTCCCATAAAATTATGGCTACTCTACTGTTGTCAGTTATCACTAACCATAACCGTTCCAAAGAGAAAAAGAACATCAATTCGTACCCGTACGACACCGACAGCAAAAAGCAAAATTGATGTCCTGGATTTCTTGACAAAGAATTTCCCAGCAAATATTTAATACAATTAATTTTTGAAATTAAATTTAGAAATTTAGAATTTTAAAATTAATTTTAGAGAGAAAAGGATGAAAATACATAGTAGTTTGCCGGGACTATTGTATTGTTTCGAGAAAACCGAGTTTTCGTCTTAAGTGGTTTTCGTTTCGTGTTAAGAGAAAAAAATGTATGAAAATACGTAGTAGTTTGCCGGGATCGTTGTACTGTTTCGCGTTAACCGACTTTTCGTCTTAAGCGTTTTCGCGTTAAACTTATTTCACTGTACTAATATTTTGAACGCGGTTGAAAGTATAATTTCAAAAAGCAAATAAATTCACAGAGAAGCAGTATATTTCATTTCAAAATCAAAAATTTCTAGTCTAAAAATATGTACTAAAAAACCTAATTGAGAAGTAATTTAATCTTGAGACAAAGTGACGACTTCTTATAAATGTTTCAATATTCTCAAAAATTTGATATTATTTTACGTCATTTTTGAGTGAGATTATCATTTTTGTAATATATTTTTGAAAATTAAGCTCCTTGGAAATTAAGTTCTGACACACTGAGGATATTTTCTGTCTTCGCCGTTATTGGAAAGTCATATTTGATGGTCCATACTTTTGAAGATTTTCTATTCACTGCTGATTAAGTGAAAGAAATTAAATTGAATGTTTTGGGTTTGTTATAATTGAAAATCATTGTACAAAGTAACAGTAACTGATGTACTTTATATGTTTTACGATATTCCAAGCTGGGTTTGATGGTCCAATATGGTTTGGTGTGGAAAGTTTGTTGAACGCGCTAATGCTAACTCAAGTACTTATGTAATTTAAACTGCAGAAGAATGGCTGGGTAAGGTATATATAAAGAAAAATATGTATGACGGTAACATTGGCAGACAAATCGCAGTAGAAATGTTTAAAAATTATTTATTATTTTTCCTATTGTGGTGAATTACAAGTATTTTAATTTAATTATTATTTTTAAGTCTTATTTTATCAAATGAAGCACAGTGGCTGAGTGATAGTGTATCGCGCTTCCACGTCACAGGTTTGGGGCTCAAATCTCGGGTTGTGAAAGGTCGACTCAGCCTTTCATCCCTTCAGTGGGTCGATAACTGAGTACCAAGCTAGCTTGGGAACTGAAATTTGGGGCTTTCGAGTCAGACTGACCACTTTACTGAAACATCTGCATATGCACCCTAGCACTTAAGGTCACGTAAATTGAGATACGCACAACAGGCCTTGGCCTTCATAGGCTGTTGCGTCACTGAGTTGTTAATATCCGGTATTTGTCATTTAACTATACATTATAAACAAACATATTTTTATATTTCCATGAAATACACAAGCAACTTGTTCTTATTGTAAAACTCCTATTGAATGGAACAGAAATTCATTTTTTTTAACTGTGTGAAACACACATGTACTTTGTTTTAGGAATCTAGATATATAGGGGGGAAAACTCTAATTTGTTTAAACAAAGAAAATATAATTCAAATTGTATTTTAAATTGCCTTATTGAAATTATACTAAGAAACTGATTGAAGCGATTTGTAAAGATCACAATATTATTTGTAGATTTAAAGCGTTATGGTTTAAAGATAGTTAAAAAAATGCTATTAATTAAAGAAGAAACAATTATAAAAATACTAAAAGAATTAAAGATAAATTTAAAAGTTATTTATCAAAAAAATTATGTAAACATGCATACTATTAGCAACCAAATTTGAATTAGCACAATACTTAAATTAATTCAGTTAAAGGATTAAATGTTGCATATAAAATTAAAAAGATACATTTTTATAAATTTAGGAAAGCAAACGTGGGAGTCATTTAAATAAATGGTTGTCATTTGACAAACGATCTATCAAAAGTTAAAGGGAACAGAAATTAATCATAAGTGCTTTGAACTCCTAACTATGCAACAATGCTTCTACAATTAACTATAGACTCATTAATTTACGACTAACTAGACATTCAACAATTCATTTCGGAGCAAACATTTTCGGAATCCTTCAAAATTTATCTCTATAGTAATTCGTTGTGGAGTTAAATATTTTGGGAACAGCATTGCTTTTCTTTTTTAATACAATGAGATACTAGTTAACGTTGCCAAGAAACCACATTACAGTTATGTAGTAATCCTTTTTAGCTCTCATTACTAAAATTATTGGAAAACAGCCAATAACTTTATAATTTTCTTAAAGTAGTTTATAATAGGAGTTTTTTGAATACTAAATATAGGTGCAAGATGCATATTTCTAAATATATTTATTAGATATTAAATAATTAAAAAAATTTAAAAGATGTTTTTAGTAGTGTGAGGTTTGCATTACATATATATATATATGTGTGTGTGTGTGTGTTACATAAATACATATACATACATATATATATATATATGTGTGTGTGTGTGTGTGTATGTACTTTAAGATCAAGTGCATTTTGTTTACTTACGTGCGTTATTATTGTTGGTGAATGTGTACTTTTTGAAAAGAAAGTTGGTAATTACATATTATTGCAACAATCGCCAACTACATTAAAAACTCGCCAAGTTGGCAACTCTGAATTCTTATGTGTCGTACACGCTGAACTGGCAACCAGGTGATTCATTTCATATAATGTCACCAATAGATTGTGATAATGCATAAGTACCGGAAAGTTTCTGCAAAAAGCAAAAGGTGACTACCACAAAGCATATGAACTGATTGTCTGAAATCGCATGAATTTATGAACTGATTAGCTGGAAGCACGTGATTGCAGTTATCATGTGACTATAACGTCACATGGAAGTTTGCTATTTATGCAAATATAATGAAAAGGCTTCTTTTCATATTCTAGTTTAATATATAATGCTATACAGATGTCGTGGGGGATACAGGAGAGTTTAAAGTTGACATTTATGTTCTCTCTGTGAGAAAAAAAAGGTATTTACATATTATCGTAGGAAATTGTCGACATTATATGAAACAAAACACATGATTGCCAATTCAGCGCATAGGGCACATGCGAAATTGGGGTTTCCAACTTGGCGTGTTATTTTGAACGTTGGCGTCTGTTGAGATAATACGTAAGTACCGAAAAAAGTATAATAAATTCTCTCTTGCGGTACTCAACGTGAATTAAACTAGGATTACTTCAAATTTGGATTGAGGATTAATATACCATCGCTCGAATTATATTAGTTAACATTTTGTATTTCTTTCCTATTTCTAATTTTTGATTATTTTCTGTTATTTTAAGTCAAGGGCCTACTTATTGTTATATCTTTAATCCTACGAGTTTTGTGAATTTATTAGTTGCACAAAAACTGTTTACAATAAATAATTTGACTTCCTAATTCTGTAATTTGGATTAGTTAATGAAATAAATAATGTAATTATTCAATCGTTTTCAACATATTTTAAAATCACTCTAAGATAATTATAAATTTTAGTAACTAATTCGATATTAGTATGCTGCTGTTTTCCCACCAAATAGTTGTAAAATTTCGCCACGTTGGGACGAGATCATTACATTTCTATACCGTAAGAGTGGCCGTAAAAGATCTTTTTGGCACGATTTCAAAATCACGCCAAAACTAAGTACATACCGATATCAAATTATTCCCACATTTTCATTTATATTAATAACTTTTCTAGTGAAATTGTTTTAAAGGAAAATTTGTATTTGAAACATCTCTTGGGCATTTTTAATCTGTTAATAGGCTAAATTCAAGACGGTCACTTGATAAATGTAATTACGTCTTTTATATTAAATTTACTGTTGACTGTGGACGTACATCTGCTTGTACTTGTAAGATCCAGATACAGTTTCAAATTTGATAATTGGGTATTAAGATTCTCCGAAAGGGTTTTCAAAATAAAAGCTTATATGAGTTGATAAAGCAAATACATCCTGTTAATAATGCATGTACGGTGTTATTGTTAACTAATATTTACTTTTTAATAGAATGTTTCAGTAAAAATAAAAAGTTGACTACAGCCAAACGATAGAACTGATTATCTGGAAATATATGATTACATTTATCATGTGAATATGACATCACATGAGTTTATGAACTGATGGACTGGAAACAGGTGATTGCATTTATCCTATGACTATAGCATTATATGAATATAAAACACTGTTTATTACCTTAACTAGGCGAGGTGAGACAATAAATATTCTTAATAATTGCTAAGTGAATTTATGCAATTATATTATAAATTATTTACACAAATTTGAAAAAAAAAATGCAGAAATTTTAAACAATTTGAATGGAATTATGGGGTTAACACGCTGTTGATTAAGCTTCACTATTTAATTTTTATCATTTACTGGTATTTGTGGGAACTGCAATTAAATATTCCATTCGCTTAGAAATAAATCGTTTGGTTTGTATTTGATGCATAAACGAAACAAAATAACTAAATTCGGTTTTGGATTAATAAAGTTGTATTCCACTTACGGCTTCTATAATTTATTGATACAAGCTTCACCTCAACAGTTCAAACAACTACTAAGAAAAAGGAATAATTTTGGAATATTGTAACATTCATAAAGTTTATGATGAGATAACTCAGTTTTACAACAATGTAAAATAAACCAGCTAAAATTATTGAAAAATATTTAATCTGGTTTCGTGATACTTTACTGATTTAAAAATGTCGATTGCCCGAATTGCTGCATTTTGAGTTTTTTTCTAAGGATTACTTTTAACCAAACGTTTTCATTTCCATTTATATGAGCTACATCATCATTTTCACACATAAATGCAACTCTTCTGTTCAACATTAAGGTTCGTTTAATAGAAACAATGCAACTCGTATTTTTGAACTACGTTGAGATGACGAAAATAACATCGAATCTGACATCTCTAAATTGAGAAACAAAGACGACATGCTTCGACACCGAAAGTTATTGTAAAATTTGCTTCTATTTTAGTTTTACAATAACAATTCTTGCAAATGAATTCTGCTGAGAAGTCAATTAACTGAAAAAAAGCTACACATTCTAAACTTTGCGAAAAATACATCTGAATATTTCCGCCTAGTGAACTAGTATTTTCATTTAAAAGCTTAAGTTTTATTTTATAGCCATTAAAAATTAAATGTGAATGAGTAGAAAAAATTACGTTTTTATAATTATTAGAACAATGCTTGCTTTTACAGTGCACAGTAAAAATTTCTTGTAAAATTAATGACACACGAATTTACAAGACAATTAAGAAATAATGCAACCAACAGCCTCCAAGCAGTACTTTTATTAGAGTTTATAAGTTACGAACTTCTTATATAAAAGAATAATTACAAGCATCTGTTTTATATTGCAATTAAAACATTTTCTGTAATACATGATGACGTTTAACGATATGTTAATCAAATGACCAAGTGTATGTATAGCAGTAATCCTTAAAATGTGGGACACGCCCCCCCCCCCCCCTAGGTGGGCATGATAATTCTAATTGACAGGCACGAGATATCAAAAAATCGAAAATAAAAGATTCTTTTCTCTCTCTCTCTCTCAAAAGTTATTAATTTACTTAAAGGTGCACAAAACAAAATATATATGTATTCTGATATATTAAAAAAAATAAAATTTACACTGATATAACATATCTATAAATATGGAAGGAAAAGTAACATAATACTAATCATACTACTTAAAATTAACTTACTTAAAATGTCTTTTACTTAAAAGTAACATTTACAAAATTCAATTCTTCTTTTAACAATTTGTACGGTTTATAATTAAGGTCGTATATTAGACTTAGCGTCAAAATACATTATTATTATATTTAATACATTATTATCATATGGGGGGGGGGCTCAATGAAAATTATGATTGAAAATTAGGTTGCAAATATTGGAAGTTTGTGAACCATTAATGTATAATATTCGTACACGTAAAAAAATTTGTAGAAATCTTATATTAGACTAAGATTGAAATTCGAATATATAGTCCAATTTCATTTTATATATTTTTCATGTGATTTCACAAGAGATTTATTTTATTTTTTTAAATTCTCAATTTATTTTTAAAAGAATTAAAACGTAGGAAGGCAGACGGAAAACACAAAAAAAAGTAATTGTGTACATTAAAACAATTTAGGATGAATTCCTTTAGTAAAAAGATGGTCCCTTTCTTCTTATTTCTGCGTTGTAGCGACATGCAAAAATTTGTTTGCTTAAATCTTTGCTAAATTTTTTTTTAATGGTTTGTAGTTGTAAAGAGACAATAAAAGATTTATAAAATAGATATCTTTCACTTTTATTAAGATAAATCAGTTCGAAACAGTGCTAAATTAGTTTATGTTCCTCATTCGACTATGCAGTATGCGATAAAGCTTTTTAAAGAAGAAAATAGAATCGAAAACAAGTCAAGAAAGGCGACGTCCAAACAAGTTAACTCAACATGATCAGCAATTTATTGTTAGAAAATTTATCAAAACCCATGTTTGAGTGCTGCAAAAGGGTCTACAGAATTAACTGAAAGAATTTTTTCCCCAGTTTCATGTGAAACTGTTCGAAGAATACTCAGATCGGCCGCGAATTACGTGGGCGTTGTGCTCGAAGAAAATTTTTTGCAAGAGCGATAAATAAAAAGCTTCCACTTTCCTTTGCTAAATCCACGATAAACAAGTCTGCGAAGTATTGGAATAATGTCTTATTTGCAGATGAGAGCAAATTAAACATTTTTGGCTCAGAAGGGCGTATAACAGAAGGGTGAAGAAAAAATGAGGAACTTTATCCATGTTTTTAGTTGGAACAGTGAAGAGCATGGTGGTGGTGTTCTTGTGTGTGGGTGTATGTCAGTTTTAGGATTAGACAAGTATTTATTGGTGGTATTGTGAATCATGAGCTTTATTTAAATATTTAAAGAAATTGAAATTATCCACACAAAATTTGGGTATTTGAGACTACTTCATTTTTTTAAAATTAAGATAATGATCCCAAGCACACTTGCCTTAATGTAAGCCTCTATTGTATCTATAACTGTACCCAAATTTTGAGTACAACACGTCAATAACTTGATTTAAATCCAATGGAACATATTTGGAGAGAACTTGAAGACATGACATAAAAAAAATGTGTAGTAAAAACAATGTGGCAGGCAAATAACGAAATTAGGAGTTTTATCAAATCCCTAAGGGATATAATCAATTGACGGATGATGTTAAAATAGCGCCTATTCATTTCCCTAATGAAAGTAAGTGATTTTGTCAAATCCCTGAAATGTTTCAGTGAAATGATGAAATGAACTAGTCAGGATTTGCATTGGCAACATGCTGTCCGGAGAGGGGGTCCTTGTAATTCCTAACCAAACAGGTAGTACTATCGATCCCCCAAATATCAACCCCATATATTTAAAAAAAATGGCACCATAGGATTGACATGGGATAGTTTTTTTTGTGTATAATCCTACCCCTGCACAAATTAGGTCATCATTAGTAAAGAAACTATAAAGGGTGGGGGGGGGAGTAGATGAAAGTCACGAAATCACTCCCACTAATATCCAGCAACCGAGAGGAAAGATATTACACATAAAAAAATACCAGCCTAATTTTCTAATTATTTGTTAATCAGTTCCGAATAAGTAATTTGTATTTCATTGACTATTGTTGTATTACTTCTACGTTTAATAATGAGCCATATTTGCTAAATAAACACTTTTAAACTCTTGACAATATTATTTCATCATTTCACTGAAACAGATCAGGGATTTGTTCACTGGAGTAACTAGATCTGAGTGGGCCCCGTATCATTGATACGGCGGTAGCTACGCCATTGAATTTGTTCAAATCCCTTACTTTCATCAGGGAAAGAGACGTTGTTTTAACATATCCCGTCAATTGATCATATCCCTTAGGGATTTGATCAAATTCCTAATTTCATCATTTCCCTGCGACAACAATAATCGCAGAAGAATGGAGAGACATCGATTCAAAAATTACAAAAAAACAAAAACAAAAACCACTGAGGAAATTTATACTGAGACGTTTAAAAGCTGTTGTGAACGCTAAAGAATATTCTACTAATTATTAAATTAAAAAAGTACAATAGCTAAAACTAAGTTGTTTTTCTTTACGTTTAAGAAGACTTTGGTAACGTAATTTTTTAGTAGTGTTTTTTATGATTATTAATTTTATAAAATTAAAGTTATATTATATTTTAAAAATTAAATATATTATTCCATTAAGAACAAGTTTCAGGTATAAAGAAATTACAGTTCTGATATATTAGTTTTTTTTATCGATAACATTATATTTTATAGAAAATTATAAGCGTATGAATATTTTTGAGGCTTACTTTATGAGTCCCCGGGTTTTTCTCTAGGGTTAAAAAATAATTCATTTTTTTCTGAATGGTGTTAACACTATTGTGATGCAAAAATTTGCATAGTATAATTCTTTTCTTAATACAGTTCCTAGAAACAAATCCTTCGAAAAGTGTTTGTTTTTCAAAACTCTTATGATTTTTTTACATATTTCAGTTTATTTCTATGAATTTAGAAATAATTTTAAAAACACCAACAAGCTGAAAAAAGTATAGTTTGTAAATATTCATTATAAAAATAGAGTGCTGCTATATAAAAATGGTATAACATTATAAGTTTATTCTTTTTTTTTAATTTTCTTATATAAAAGGCTTCTCAAATTAATATTATTTACATGCAAAGTATTTCTTCTAAAAAAAATTCGATTTTTTTAGAAGATATACTTTGCATGTAATTGCATAAAAAATACTTAGCAAAAAAAATTCGATTTTTTTATTAAAAATATTTATATAATTTTTTAGCTATTGAACATTTTACAATGGTTTATATATAAATAGCAAAATAACATCTATCTATACTGGTCTTAACAGAAAAATATATATTTGAAAAACAAAAGGTTCTATATTTAAAAAGCAAAAAAGTTTGATCCGTATGTTTTTGAATTAAGTTGATAATTTGCCATATCAATTAACAAATGAAAATGTATTGAATGTGTTTAGACAGCTAACTAACTAATACTTATATTAATGTAATAAAAACAATTTTTAAATTTTATACTTCACACAATTTCGTTATTTAAGATAATTAAAATTTTTACTCAGAAAACATAGCAACCTTTTCGTTTTATTTGATGAAGATGTAATATTTATCAGCATCTCTTTATTTCATCGTTTATTTTGACATTATTCTTCAAAACTGATGTGATAGCTAATATGTTAACAAAACTATCTACAAAGATATTATTGTATTTCGAAACAAACATTATTTTTACTTATACTTTGTTACTGACAATTTTGAGATAATGAAATTCACTCACCTAAAACAAAATCTAGACATATTCTATGCCTAATGAAAGAAAGCTTTGAAACTGCTGTAAATATCCGTAAAAATAGGACTTATTCATGTGTGAAAAATATTCTGTTTTGAATTGAATATTAGTCCAGAAAAACACGCAAGGGAATAACAATATTTTCCTTCGTTTTTTTTCTTTCTTTTTTTTCTTTAACACTTAGTTTAAGCAAACGATTTTCTTTTTCATAATTTTCACTATTCTACAAATTCCTAAATGCGCATCCGACGATTACAATTATTTTTATGATACGATTTTCAATTAATATTTTTCTAGTATATGTCATCAATCTGGCAACAATTTATTTGTCATTGTTACATGTGATTGAGTGGTAACATATTTACTCCATTTAAAAATTATTTTAATTTGTTGTTTGATCTTATATTGGTGGTTTATAGAAAAAGTTAAATAGAATTTTTCATTGGTTTTCTTAAACTTTTATTTCATGGAACCATTTAGTGCAATATTTTCCCCTTTTAATCCGTTACGAGGTTTGTGCTTGCTTCGTATTTTTCCTTAAAAATCACTTTTTTGTCTAATTTTTTTTTTTATTTTATAACTGTTTCAGTTTAATATAATAATAACGCTTATAATAGGTTTTGATATTTTGGAATAACTTTTATTTCCGGAACATTTTAGGTTAACTGTAGTTTAAGGCAATGTAAAGTAGCTCACCCAGCTATTGTTTTAATTTAATTGGCTTATGTTCTTAAGCTATAATTAGCCATTGAGACTTCACATTCCAAATAATCGAATGCAGTGTAACTTTGTTTGAAGGATAAAATTAATTAACTTTTTTATGCTACGCTCTTTTTGTTGTTTATAACTCGAAACCTATGTTTTTAATTTATTTTTTAATCGAACAATGATCCTGTTTACTATTTCAGAACTTTTGTATGTTAAATATTTTGACTCATGAAGTTTTCAGTTTTATATATATTTTGTATAAGATAATCTTCTATTAAATTTTTAAAAAGTTCATTTTCTTACGATTGATTTTTTAGTTTAGTTTTTGTCAGGTTGAATTTTGATTTTTGATCATCAATGTTTTTTGGTCGTGATGAGGTGGCTAGATGAGACAAGCTTAAAAAAAAACGCAATTTGACATTGATTCATTGTTTTATATTTTTTCAACAAATACATAAAATCCTATTTATGTTATTTTTTGGTACGTATTATTGCAACAATCGCCAACTCTATTAATGACTCACCAAGTTGACAACCCCGATTTCTTATGTGTCGTATGAACTGAATTGGCAACCATGGGCTTCGTTTCATATAATGTTACCAATAGGTTGCATTAATACGCAAGTACCGATTTTTTTTTAAGAATAAACTAAATCAAAATATCAAAGTTTTTTTATTTATTCACTTCTATGTTCAACTTAAAGTTTAAATTAAGCATAAATTATTATTTTCAGAAAATTATGAGAATTTTACAGAATTACATTCTTTCCACTTCCTCTATGAAAATTATAAATTCTATGACTGCACATACAGTTTTTGCGTTTCTATTAAATGTATTGAATTGATAAATACTGAACTGGAAATACGTATGTAAGTGATATTTTCTTTTCAATTTCTTCTCCTTTATATATTTTATTGTTCTAATGAATGGTTAATACTTTTGAATAAATTTTATAATATTTTTGCTTGTATTCTTTAATTTATTATAAATAGGAATTACAGACACATTACAATTCCTATATAAAGGTCAAAATGGAATGTGAAAAAAATTCATATGTTGTCATTCGAAGTAACATTGCATAGTGGTCTGATGACAAGATTTTGTTTATTTTTAAACTTCATTGTGTGCACTTACGCAGAATTTTAAATATATATCGAGTTCTGTTCTAAAATTCATAAAATCTGTCTTACTATGAACATGCGCTTCACTTATTATTTTAATAGCTAGTTGAGCTGTCAACGTGGCCCTATTTAAAAAATAACGTTAATGGATTTTGAATGAAAAATTAAACATGGAATGTATTCCGCTTCTTATGTTGTTTTTTGGTCTTTTTTGTTAACAGTTTTTCCATTAAAAATAATTATGAGTTAAATGATTTGAAGAACGTGATAATTTTGAATCGCGGCCAAGTGGTGAAAACAACCCCGAGATTTAGTGCTTATCTCTATTAGTTTCCGTGTGAGGTAACTTTCATTAAGTAACCTTGTGAGAATTTTCATGTTCAATTAGTTCTATTTAACACGCGGCAGCTTCCATACCTTCGCTTGGTGAATCTTTAGTGTTATCAAAATATGATTATTTGACTTGCACATCACTTCACCATACTAAGAACCATGAAAATCGTAATTTTTATTGGAAGTTTACCCTGACAATCACATACTTATTTTATTAAACAGACATTTCGTTTATGCACATGTAAAAAAAAAAAAAAAGATTTAGCTTTTTTTTAGCATATACAGTGGTGGCCAAAATTGTGTGGACACATTTAAAATTTGTTGTGTTTTTTAAGTTGGTATGCTTGTAGAAAATTGTACGTTGCACAAAATGCAAAGTATTTTATATCATTTTAAAGAAAATTTAATAGTGAATTCAATACAAAAAACGAAATTCAAATATTTGCAAGGCAAAAAAAGTTATGCTGCAATGACGGTCGATATGCAGTAGATACTGATGATGGCAGTGAGTTATCGGAGGTGAGGGAGGTTGCCTTTATTCTATATTACAGCTTCACATCAATGTTTCATTGAACTGAAAATAGTTTTTAGCTCTTTCTTTGTCATTACATGATGCCAGGAAACAATTATATCCTCAATTAATTCCTTTTTATTTAATGGGTACCTCATTCAGACAAGAGTTTTCAAACGGTGCCACAAGTTTTCGATAGGATCGAGGTCAGGACTGTTTCCTGGCCAGGACAACAATTCAGTGATCTTAGAATGGTACCAGTCTTTCAATTACTTTACTTAGTGGCAAGAAGCTGATAAATAAATGAAACATTGTTGGTAAATAGATCCCTGATTGAAGGCATATGTTTGGGTTGTAGAATGGTGTCAATGTATTTTATGACATTCAGTATCCCATCGATGATATGAAGACAACCGATACCATCTGTTGTTATGCATGACTAAATGAAAACACTATGTGGGTACTTCACAGCTGCCTGAATGCAGTCAGGATGTAGCTCTTCTGCTATTCTAAGTCTTACATATTTTAGTCTATCACTACCGAATAACGATATTTTAGTTTCGTCCCTCTGTATAACTTGTGACCAATAATCATTTGTCCAATTAATGTGCTCCATTGCCCACTGTAGTCCCTTTTAGCACTGTTGTAAGTTGAGATACGGCTTTTTTCGTGGAATTCTACCTTTTATTCTTACATCTGCTAATCTACTCCTGATTGTTTTTGAACTGACAGAAACACCAGCATCACTCAGATTACTTCTGATGGATGTCCATGAAATTCTTGTGTCTCTGAAACGTAGTATTTTTGTTCTTCTGTCATCAAAAGATGTGGTACACCTTTTTTGGCCTTTCCCTGCGTTTTTTTTATTAAATTTATCTCCTGACATCTTAAACAAAACTCTCAGTCTCCAGATGTAGTCACCAAACTACCCACCTGTTATGTAATTTAAACATAGCAAATACCACTTTCTGGTCACATATGTGTCCAATCTACTCTTTTATTTCATGTAATTGCTTTTTGACTAAAGGTCATTGTTATCCTGGCCAGGAAACAGTCCTGATCTCAATGCTATCGAAAACTGATGGCACCGTTTGGAAACTCTTGTCCGAATGAGGTACCCATGAAATAAAAAGGAATTAGTTGAGGATATAATTGTTTCCTGGTATCATGTAATGACGAAGAAAGATCTTAAAACTATTTTCAGCTCAATGAGCCATCGATGTGAAGCTGCAATGGAGAATAAAGGCAATTTCACTCAGCTCTGATAACTCACTGCCATCATCAGTATCTAATGCATATCGACCGTTATTGCAGCATAACTTTTTTTGCCTTGCAAATATTTGAATTTAGCTTTTTGTATTGAATTTAGTATTAAATTCTCTTTTAAAATGATATAAAATACTTTGCATTTTGTGCGACGTAAAATTTTCTATAAGCATACCAACTTAAAAAACATAACAATTTTAAAAAGTGTCCACAATTTTGGCCACCACTGTATATGTTACATTTATCTTGGTATGCAAAAGTTAAGAAACAAACACATTTTCGTGGATTTAAAAAAAATACTGAATTAATTCAAATACAATTTGGTTTAAAAATACTTATTAATAAAAAGTTGATAAAAATATTTAATTTATTCACTCATGATCATTATTTATGTTCATGAAAGCATGATATTCCAAAACCTATATAGCAAGATAGTATTTGTGGAGAGTTTAATGTAATGTGTGATCGTTTCTGACGGCAACGCAGTTTTCACAACTATAAACTGTCTTAATATTTACTAGGCTGTTTATGATATTTTGGAAAAATAAATCCCATTCTTCTACCAAGGAACTTTATTACTCCGTCAGTATTCTGGGAGGGGTCTAGAGAGGGGGAATTAATTTTCCAAGAGTATTTTAGACATGCTCAATAGGATCCAGGTTTGATGAACTCGCTGAACATATTCTATATAGTCTCAAGATATTTGTCGACCACCCGAGTACTGTTTAGACAACCGTTATCGTCCAAAAAAAATGAACTGGATGCCTACCACTCTTCTAAAAGCCTCACACCCACAGGACTTTAGATCTTATTCCTGTACCTAACAGCAGTCAAGGTTTCCTGAGCTTTAAAGGACATGAAGCTCTGTGAGCCCGTCCAACATCACGTCGGCCCTGACCGTAGCACCACCGCCTTCATAGTTAATACGCTTCTGTAAAGCATGGGTACTCGACCTTTTTCTCGCCGGGTCATATACATATGACAGGTATTTCTCGCGGGCCACAACGTGAGGATAAAGAGAAAAAAAATACTGCAAGACCAAAAAAACATTGGACGAAGCAAAATTGACAAAAATATTAAAACTTTCTTTTTTTACTGATTTATGAGTTAATTTCGACGTCCTTTCATCCATAACCAAGCCTCTTGTTTACATTCTTTTAAAAAAAAGATAAATAAGTAAAAATAAATAAATAAAAGCAAACTGATAGCAAAATTAACAGATTTGATTGCTTCATTGATAGAATTTCCCGCTAAATTTTCAGTACATTATTTTTAAATAATTGAATTCCTTAGTGTAATGGTGCATGACTTTACCATTCAGAATGGGCTGGCGGGCTGTATGTTGTATGTCACAGCAAAAAAAAGGTCTAGCGTCACTGAATCCCCGTAACTATATAATTTAGTTTAAAATGAAGTTAAAATCTAATGGCGTTATGGAAACCTATTCAAACCTTCTTTAAGGTATCCGACTACGTTCGGAACCGTGATTTTAAAGGATAATTTCCATGATATTTAGTGTCATTTAGATTAGAATACATGTATAAAATTGTTTTAAGGACATTTTGACAAAAAAATATTTAAATGCAATATCTCGGCAAAAAATTAACTTAGGATAACATTTTTTCAAAATGTTCTCCTTTTGTGAAAAATGCTTCTATTATAATAATATTTTGCCTGTATATATCTCAGACCTCTGTAAAGAGGCTCAATTATGATTTTTGAAACATTCCCATTATTGTCAGAGTTACAACCATTTGAAATAATTATCGGCGTTTTTGTCTTAAAATTTCTCCCCCTGTTGTCGTAAAACTTTGATAAACCCACTTCTAAGTTATATATTTCAAACACACATTCTAGTTGAACCTCTGTACAGAGGTCTGAGCTATATGCAGGCAAAATATTATTATAATAGAAGCATTTTTCACAAAAGGAGAATATTTTGAAAATGGGTCATTCTATGTTCATTTTTTGTCAAAATATTGTACTTAAATAATTTTTTTATTGTAATAATATTCTTAAAACAATTTTATATGCATTTTCTAATCTAAGTGACTCTAAATATCATAAATATTATCCATTTATACGCTTTTGCAAAATCACGGTTCCGAACGTTGTCGGATACCTTAAATGTAATACCAGGAAACTATTTGTAAAATTCAGTGCATGTTGACACTGAGTCAATTATTTAGAGCAGCGATTCTTCAACTGTGGTCGGTGGATTCCTGGCCTTTCTAGAAGGTCCGCGGAGTTTCTCACGTGTAACGTTGAAATTTCTTCCTTTTACAAACTCTGAAAGGCTTCGTTGGAAATTTGAAAGATGTGCCATACTAGAGTTGATCACTAAATTGTTCCCAATGAATAAAGTCTCCTAGAATATGTATTTTGATCAAGAATATTAAGTCGGGGTAGGATGATCTAAATCCTGGGTGTCATCGGCGAAAGAAAGCTTAAGAACCGCTGATTTAGAGTATTTTCTATTCTAAGTTTTTGTAAGGGCGAAAACATGGTTAAGAAGGAAAAAAATCACCTCATAAGTAGTTAAGGCCTCGTGAAAAAAAAGATGACATCCATTCTAACATTCTTGGTTCCTTGGTATCATATTGGATTTCTGTTGATTTCATATTGAGATGATACATCAACGGAAAGTTTGGAATATTTAATTCTTGCATCTCTCTCTCTATAGTTTAAAGAAAATTTTATTTTAAAAGTAAAATTTTTATGAGCAAAAGAGCAATAATTACAACAAATTATTTATAATTTTCGACTTAGAAACATTACAATAAGTATGTCATTATTCTGAATTTAATTACGTGATAATTCAACAAGTCTTATTATTAATGCATTTTATTAAAAAAAATGGAGAAAAAAATTAATTACGATATCTTTTTGTTAAAATAAACTACTATTCTGTTATTTACGAGTATCCTTACTGGCAAAAATGTAAAACTATACTCCTTTTCCCTTTAAAACGTTTGCTTTGATTACAAATGAAAAATTGGAAAGAAAATAAAATAAAAAATTATTCACAATTAAGGAAAATCAATACATTTAATCGAAAAATAATTACGTACTAATAAATTTTATGGATTAAATGGTTAAAAAAAAGATCGTAAATACCTTGTCTAGTCAAATTGTGAAGTTGTCCCCCTCGGGTGCCCTTCTCTTTGATCATCAGCGTGAGCTAGAAGGGGAGAAATAAATGAAGAACTAGAAGTTTCCATGTTCTTAATATGGCTTTATTAAAAACTTAAACATCTAACAGATTAGATAATAATAATATATGTTAGAGAATCTACGATGACAAAACACACAATTAGATAATACAGAAAAAATTTAACCCGGACCACTATCAATAACTAACACGCTTAAACTCAATTCTAATAATATCTCAGATCCTGATATTAAATAGTCATTCCTACCTTAACTTCGATCATTGATCCAATCTTAATGGAAGTTGCTTATTTACTCGAGTGCAATGGTATGCACCTTGACCTAATGGCTCTATCTCCGGAATAAATTTTCTTGGCTGTCACTTAACAATTGAATCACGAACTACCATAACATTCCCCAAATTGCCACCCGTTTACTCTAACTTCTGATATTTAAAAGCTTTCTAATTTGCATCTCTTATTCACTCTTCACTTCTTGGGTTTTGGTTGGAAAAGAGTTGCCATTAATTCTGGCCCCAAAAGAATCCAAAGGATATGTTAATGAAAAGACGCGTGAGCCCGTCACAAAATTTATATTTATTCTACTAAAGAAAAAAAATATTTTTGTGAATTACTCTTCTAAATATTGGATATAATAAAATATCGTACTGTATTATTTCTTAAAATATTATTATCTGGTGTAATACTACTAAAATTGTGTTTTGAATTTATTTTAGAAAACATATTCTGATTCAATTTCTTTTTTTGCCCGAAACTACGAATTTGTATTATTTGAGTCCAGGCCTGAAAATTTTAATGTTAAATTCAGACGTAGTTTAGTTCTTAAAAGAATGTAAATTAAGCAGATGAATTAAATATTATTCTGCCACTTGAAAGTCTGAGTTTATTTCCAGCATGAATTTTTGTAATATTACTAACTTTAATTTAAGAACTAAAGAGAGATAAAAGATGCACGTCTTATATATTTCATTCTATTTCAGCAGAACTTATTGAACAAATATATTTTTGTCCCTCATACTTAATTCCTGTAGTATTTCTTTTTGTTATTATTTATTATTTTTATTTTATTTAATAAGGCTGTCTAGTAATACCCGACAGGTGGCGACAGGTGGTACTGTGTGATAACCGTGTAAGTTGAATTTGCGTAAGTCGGGGTATAATTTCCCATATAAATACAAATAAATTATCGTAAAATCCGGCGTATAACACGCACTTTTAACACAAAAAATAAGATCGAAATTTAAGGGTGAGCGTTATACGCTGGGTATAAAAACGATAGTTTTAAAAATAACCAAAGAGATCTGCACAAAAAAAAATTTACCTCTACACATATCGAAATATTGTTTATTTAAAAGAAATGACATACCTTCTGAACTAAAAACAAGTTATAGTTCTACAAGTACATTATTTTTTCAAAAGTCTGGGAGATAATACCTCAAATAAATGACTTTAAAACATAAATACTAACATTTCAAATTTCTTCGTAAAAAAAAGGCGATGCACGTTATACGGCGAATATGCCTAAAAATTAAAAAAATGCAGTTTTTAAGTATAGGTGCGCGTTATACGCCGAATTTTACGGTATATTTAGTTGAGACCAGAGATGAAGAAAAATAATAATTTTAAAAAAATAGTCTACTAAAATCTTAGATTACATAAATACACAATCGTAATCGGAAGTTATTTTGATGTAGAAGCTTTCAAAAAATCTAACACAGTTGTATGCCCGCTCAAAGATTTTTTTTTCTCACGCAAAATTTTCTCTTAGCATGCTAATAATTTTTTTTATTCCTTGTTTTGTTGAAAAAATATGCTCAGCATTCGAGTCTATATTTTCTAAAAATTTCTTGTAACCTTTTTTTTAAAAATTAAACTGAGACCTTCTGTCAAATTTCCAGCCGCCATTCGATCTTTTGATTAAATGAGGTTGATTCATGTGACGTCATAGTCACATGATAGTGAAAACCACGTGATTCTAGCCAATCAATTCAAAAACTCGTGCGACGTCATAGTCACACGATAAAAACTATCTTGTGTTTCCAACTAATCAGTTCACGCGCTCCGGTGTTGCCAAGTTTTGCTCTTTGCAGAAACTTTCTCTTAAAAAGTACATATGTTTACAAAATGCATTTTATTTAAATGTATAAGCATAAAATACGACTTTTTTTTAATTTAAAAAAATCTTTTTGAAGAAATTTTTTTCCCTTACATTTAAACATCTTTACCCAAATATGAAATTTTATTTGAGTTTTACAAATAGAACAAGTACAATTAGTTTAATGTTTGTTTTGAATTCAATGGAAAACACGTGCTTGTTTTTATCACGTGACTTCATGAATCAAGCTCATTGGGTCTATAAAGACTCAAATTTCTTTAATGTCTTGCTTTTGCTCATGTCTTTATGTTTGCTCATCTATTGTCAGCTCCTGATTGTGGGAATACGGTAGTTCTTGAATATCATCTCTATCCACTTCTAAATTTATTTGCCTGGCAAGATTGGAAAATTCTTCAATCACATGACCAATATCACCAATTTTACCACATCCCCCCCCCCCCAAACATGAATCGATGCGATTTGAAAATCGCCTAACTTCGAATCCGCTAAGTCGGATTAGTGTAAGTCGAGGTATTACTGTATTTGCTTTTTTTTAGACTTTCTATTTCTTTAAGAATTTTTTACTCATCAGATTTAATCAAATAAAAAAAATCGAACAATAATCAATATTAAATTTTAATAGCTGTTTTATTTAAGTTTTTAACTGCGTGTACGTGCATCAAAAAGAATCTCGCTAAGCCCTTTTGACTACGGAATTAAATGCTAACAGACTTTGCACCAATCTATAAAAAACCCCAAACCATTTCCCCAGTTGAGTCACATGCACTACGAAATGAGAAATTAACCTTGCCAAATCGAAAAAAGGAGGGTTGTCAAACAATCCTACTATGTCAAGAGTCTGAAACGGGACACAGCTATACGTTTAGCACGTCAAAAAGCTCCATATGCTGTTGGAGGCAGAAAGCTTATCTTTTGCCAGAAGAGCAGGTTTGTTTTATGGTCTTAGGGGCACGTTTTTCATAACGTGCCAAAAAACGTCTCATTCATCTTTTAGCACCTAGTAGATTTTCATTGAAGAAGATCTATGTAGTACGTATGCACGTATAGGTGTAATTCAAATGGCCAGGTACCTTATACTTAAGATGAGTCAAATTTGATGAAGAACAAGCCTGGATTAGATCAGGTGATCTTCAGAATACACACAAAAACAAACTGTTTGAACTTCAGCCAGTTAAACATCTTGGATCCTTCAAGTACAAATTCCAAAAGGAAAAAAAATGGCCTTTTTTTATATTCTAACAACAAGCCATTCTATCTGTAAATATAATACATTTTAGTTCAAAATATTTTTTTAACATTGCTTATTTTTATTAAAGAGATTTATTTGGTCAATTACTCTAACGTTATACTTTTCTTAATGTAAAAAAATTGATTTTAAAATTAAAACTCCACTCCACTTTTGGTTGATTGTATTATGGCTCATTAAAGTTTATATCTTTAAAGCTATTAAATAACGTACTAGCTTAAAATTTATATATCTGTAGAAAAAATCAAAAAATTTTGAAAATTGTGCAAAGAAATTAAAATCGACTATAAGAAGTGTTTTGAATATGTCATTTTCAATGTGTTCATCAGAGAGTATTAATTCCTTAAAGCACATTTCTACACTCCTTACATGGAATTTTTATGAAAAATTGAAAAAACGTTTTGTTAGGTTGCGTGTTTCTGGTTAACTTTTCACTTTTAGTTATGAATTTTATTTTATAAAATGCTTTTGGCATTTCTCTCTTGGTTCATTCATTTGTGTGTTTTTCGAATTTTAAGAAAATTTTTCAATTGTCAGAGGAAAAACACATAATTCAAGAGAAACCTTTATTATTTCTCATTCTTTTTCGAGTTTATTGCATTTCTTTCAAATCTATGTACTACTATATATTTTAGGAGAGAAATATAAGTTCTGTATACGATTAACATTAAGAAACATTCATAAATTCAAAATATGCCTGTGGACGGGAGCCAAAAAATGCCCATCTGTCTAATGTTGATGAATAGGCCCTGACTGAGAGACATTTTTCAAACTGAAAAATATCCAACGTTAATACAACAATACTGTTGAAATATTTTTTAGATATCAGTATATTTTACTAAATTATGCCTTTCAGCTTTTATTCTATTGTAAACTATACTTCGTTTCTTAAATTTTAATATTAAATGAACTCATAATTGTATCCATTAATGTATCCGACTACGTTTGGAACAGTGATTTTAAAAAAGGGCATAAATGGATAATTTTCATGATATTTAGTGTCACTTAGATTAGAATACAAGTATAAAAATGTTTTAAGAATATTTTGGCAAAAAGAAAAAAAATTATATAAATACAATATTTTGGCAAAAAATTAACTTAGAATAACCTTTTTTTCAAAATGTTCTCCTTTTGTGAAAAATGCTTCTATTATAATAATATTTTGCTCAGACCTCTGTTCAGAGGACTATGCGTTTTGAAAAATTCACATTTTTTTCAGAGTTACAACCATATGAAATAATTATCGGCGTTTTTGTCTTAAAATTTCTCCCCTCTGTTGTCGTAAAACTTTGATAAACCCACTTCTAAGTTATATATTTCAAACATTCTAGTTTAACCTCTGTACAGAGGTCTGAGCTATATGCAGGCAAAATATTATTATAATAGAAGCATTTTTCACAAAAGGAGAATATTTTGAAAATGGGTCATTCTATGTTAATTTTTTGTCAAAATATTGTACTTGAATAATTTTTTATTGTAATACTGTTCTTAAAACAATTTTATATACATTTTCTAATTTAAGTGACTCTAAATATCATAAATATTATCCATTTATACGCTTTTGCAAAATCACAGTTCCGAACGTAGTTGGATACTTTAAAAGGTAAAAACGACATATTTATTAATATGTATCTAAATTTTAAAATTAAGAATGTTAGATGGATGTATTCGCGTTGTAAGTATAGGGACATTTATACTTTGTTTTAATATAATCGCGTTTTTAAATAATCTTTGTAATATGTAACTTTTTGGAGAGGGTCGTATTTTTGTGTTCAAATTTTCTACCCAAGTCTGCATTTTTTGGAAATAGTTATTAAATAGGATTTGTAATGGTCTTACCCCTGGGGTCGCTTCCTCATTATCTTGTCTACCTAAAGCTGTAGGGGGGGATGATGAATGACCAAGACTATCCATGATAAATCTAATTTATTATTATCAAGGGTAATATTCCAGAACAAGCAATCTATAAAAAGAACCCTTGGAGTGATATAAAGAAAGCAACAACCTTATGTGAATAAGCGCATGAAATCCGTATATAGATTAACTTTTAATCAATCCTATCTTAATTCTTCTAGATTCACTAATTTATTCTAGTGGCTGAAATCCGTTCTTTAGTCACGATGCGTAATTCTAATTCTTACCATAGTAACACTGCTTTCAGCGGCTCCGCTCCTTCTGATCTGAGATTATTAAACTTTCAAAAATTTTAAACATTCTCGGCTTATACACGGAAATATACTGTAGTATTTCAAAATATTAATGAATGAGTTAAGATTTTCTTTAACTTATAAAATCTTGAGGTGTACAATTAATAGGTTAATTAATACAAATAAACTGGCATTCAAAAAAATTCAAGTGTAACCAATTTTGGATACTCACAATTAAAAAAACAAGTAATATAAAAAAATTTTCTTAAGTCAATTCCTATTTAGATCGACTAAGAAAAATTTTATTTTAGCTACTTTTTATTAAGTAGTTACAATTAATATAAATATGTATATACATAGGACAGAATCAGAGCATTAAGTGGTAATTCATTTTTATTAATTATCGTTAAAGTATCGTATTGTCATCCAAAACTATTGTGTATATAAAATTTCAATTCAACTAAATGCTTTAAAACGTGAGAAATTTTTTTTTTAAAGTTCTGACCCAAGTCGCTAAAAATGAAACCAACGTGGCTGTATCTGTAATGCTTTAAATAGTTAGTTTCAGTCAATTAATTTTAATTAAAATTATCGTATAGAAACAATAGTGTATAGAAAATTTCAGCTCAAATGAGCGCTTTAAAATGTGAGAAAAAAAACCTTTTCATGTTTTGACACAAGTCGCCAAAAATGATGTCAACGTGGCTGTATTTGTAAATCTTTGAATATATATATATATATATATATATAAATATATATAATTAGTTTTAATCAATTTTTATTAATTATAATGAAATTACTGTGTTGTCATCCAAAATGATAATCCAAAATTTCAGCTCAATTGAGCGCTTTAAAATGTATTTTATTAACGATTGAAAATTCCACCCAGATAAATAAATAAATATATAGAGAGTGTGAGCCAATAGTAAGAATTGAAAAAGGAAAATAAAGGTAAAAAAGTATGCTGTTTGAGAAAGATCACGCATAACTCTTCAACAATATCATATAAAATAATTGCCCCCCCCCCCTACTATTTTTGAAGTAGCTATTTATGTAGTAAATGGAAGAAATTGCAAACATCGAGCTTTAGTACTATGTATAGGAATCTTTTATGCTTTTTGATGCTCAATTATTGGTACCAAAACATTGTTGGTCATGTCTAAAAGATATATATTTTTACCCGATTCATTAAGATGACGGTCAGTCGGATGGATATAGATTTTACTATCCCAAACGAACACTGCTAGACAACTTTATGTGTCTCGTAAACGTGATTTAGAATCACTTTAAATAAAAAAAATCTATAAGACCTATTTTAGACCCTCCATGAATTACAAGCTCCTAATCAAAGCGTTATCTGGCTCTTTTTCAGTCCAAAAAAGGAAAAGCACTACTGTGCTTTAAATCTTTTCATATCATTGTGTCGTAATTAGGACGATGATAACTGCTATTACGAAGTGTTCCCTCTGGAGAGTAATTTAAGTCGTCTGATGTTCTGGAGAGAGCAAAGGACTGATTATTACCAATAACATATTATTGAAAGGTACAGTTATAGAGAAATGGAATCATTATTTGAGAATGCAGTTTCCTGGGATGTGATTACATTGACATGCATGTGCTCCGTGGAAGAAATCTGACACTGCTTTGTGATACCGTGGCGAGTTCCTTGTTTCATATGTTCCATCCAATGCAGGCGCTATTGGTAATGAATTTTCTGAATAGATAATTCCCTATACCTCACCACGATAGACTTAATGAAGAAAACTTAGATTTGGTGTAAACTAAATGATCAGAACATTCTTGGTTGACTTATGGCGTCTGTAGGTCTTCCTCGCGCGGTGGACGTTAAAATACTTGGAGCTAGGATTGTTGCATGTCTGGGTATTGCTTCCTCTTACAATATTTGATAACTTAATTGCCAATATGGAAAGTTAATGTAGCCAATGTATTTTTAACAAGGGGGGACACATCCCTTATTAAAAATTCCTTCATTAAATTTTTTTCATAGGTATCTGTGATTTAATTTTATCAAACAGTAGAGATCGACAAAAATGTAAATCTGTTTGTAGAAATCATGCTTGGTATTAAAATTATGTATAATTCAATAAATCAATGTTCAAAGTTCAATTTTCTTCCAAATACCAATATTTTTGTCTTTAAATTGGATATATAGAACGGGATGATCTTTAATATTTGGAAGCAAGTTCATGCATTCAGATTTTTCATTTTTCTTTTAAAAAAATTTAAGATTTTGGTGATAGTATGACCATTATATTTCATACGTAAAGTATTACTTTATTTTATTTTAAAATTCTTTTGCGTTAAAGTTGTTATGATTTTTTAAAGTAATATTAATAAAATTAGTTTTTTGTGTTGTTGGTTTGATATTTATGTTAGTATATGTATTTAAAATAATTTATTGTATTTATTTAGCTTTAAGAAGATTTTTCCTCATGCTTTTTGTGAAAAACACAAGAGAAAAGTAAAATTTCTTATTGTAATTAAGTTGAAAACCTTGAGAAAGGAAATATGTTCTCCTAATTTATAAAACTGTGGCTATAGCTAATAATCATGAAGAATTACTTTGGCTATGCATAAAAATGAAAATATGTTAATAAAAATGAAATAATTTTTCTTCAGAATGTCATATTTCAAATAACTGCTGTTTCCTCATTCCTATATTAATGAAAGGTTAATCAAAATAGAATTAAACATAGATTAATCCTAAACCTCACGTCTGATGTTTAACTCTCATTTTAAATTGATAAATAATGTTTGGATTTTTTGCCAACTTAATATGAATAATAAGGAAAGTTTGAATTTTGAAGTATTTATTTTGATATAAGTTTAGAGTAATTTATTAATATTAATAAATTATTGTAATTTATTAGAACCAATAAATTATTTTACTATATTAATATATTAAAATAATTTTGTTAATTTGTATTCATTTTGATTCCATTTAAAATAATTTTAATTTGAATGAATATTTATAATACTTAGAATTCTTGATGTTTATTTTTTGGTTCAAATGTTTTCATTAATACGAATCGTACCAAAAATATTTTATTAAAAAAATTATTTTAAAATACAAATTTTTTTGATTTTGGTAATTTGTAATTCTTTGAAAAATACATCTTTCAAAATTAGCAAAGAGATTAATGCTAAACATATTTTAAATTTTAGATGCTATTCTTGTTATATTTTATATTGTCAATATAATTTATTTTTAATTTTGAAGATCAATAGAAAATGGAAAATACCGTACTTAAGTCATATAGTTCTTATAATTGAAAAAACCATATTGAGTTAAATATTTGAATTATTATAAAAAGAAAACTGAGTCATAATGATTTGGAAAATTTTAAACTTCGAAAGAAATATTTTGTTCTGAAAAAAAATAAAATTTAATCTTTTTTAGGGAGTATTAGAGAAACTCTGTGTTATAAACAGCGTACTACACTTTTATTTTAGGATATTTTTTAATATTAAAACATTATAAACTATGTAGAATTTTTTTTTGTTGTAAAAAATATTTGTTATAAACGCTTTTTGTCCCCAAATTCAATTTTAAATCTAGGTTTTAAGGAAGGGTTAAAGTAAATTAAAAAGATACAAATATATTGATCTTGGAGAGATTTCGAAATGGGATTTTGAGACTTCTTAGATTAAGTTGTAATGCTCAGAAACGACTATGGATACTTTTTTACGCTGGGTTGCTCAGCTTCTCAAAAGATAGATGTTTTAGTTTTTCATTATTTTTGTGGCTTACTTCCCGAAATATAGTTACACTTCTTATTGGATATAAATCCCAAATTGGATATATAATCTATTACGGAGATAAATGCTTTAAGACAATTATTCCCTTATTTATAATACCATAAACTGAGAGATGAAATGTGCCTTTTTTCTCATTTTCCTTATTAAAAGCAGTTTTGACAAAATAAGAAATGGATTGTGCTCATCAAAACGAACTTGACTATGGAATCTAGCCACATTTTTCTCTGTGCAACATAGCTCTCAAATTACTTTCGAGCACGACTTAAATAATGTCAATCAAACCACTCTTAACAGCAAATAGGTTGTGGTAGCCGAGTGGTAAAGGATCTGAACTTCAAAACAGCAGGTTTTTAATTCGTATCCTAAGTATCCACTGTACTTAATAGCGAGAAGCATTTAAGCATTAATACTTTCAGTTTTGTTCAATGAGCTAGAGTGAATGAGAGTTATATTAACGCCGCACTAAGCAACAAGAGGGCTAGGGGCAACGGACCTCGTACTTTCAGTTCTGTTCAGCATAGCAGAAAAGGGTGATTTTAAAACACAACCAATTGGAGTGATTGCTTTTAAGGTATCCGACTATGTTCGGAAACGTGATTTTGTAAAATCGTATAAATGGATATTAATTTTGATATTTAGTGTGACTTAGATAAGAAAATGTATATAAAATTGTTTTAAGTATAGTATTACAATAAAAAATTATTTAAGTACAATATTTTGACAAAAAATGAACATAGAATGACCCATTTTCAAAATATTCTCCTGTTGTGAAAAATGCTTCTATTTTAATAATATTTTGCCTGTATATAGCTCAGACCACTATACAGAGGCTTAACTAGAATTTTCGAAATATATAACTTAGAAGTGGGTTTATCTATGTTTTACGACAACAGAGGGGAGAAATTTTAAGAAAAAAACGCCGATAATTATTTAAAATGGTTGTAGCTCTGAAAATAATGTGAATTTTTCAAACATCATAGTTGAACCTCTGTACAGAGGTCTGAGATATATACAGGCAAAATATTATTATAATAGAAGCATTTTTCACAAAAGGAGAACATTTTGAAAAAAAGTTATTCTAAGTTAATTTTTTGCCAAAATATTGTATTTAAATAATTTCTTTTGTCAAAATGTCCTTAAAACAAGTTTATGCATGTTTATACAAGTTTATATATAATCTGACACTTAATATCATGAAAATTATTCATTTATGCGCCTTTTTAAAACCACGGTTCCGAACGTAGTCGGATACCTTAAGCCAAAAAGGTACGACGTCACCAAAGCACCGCCGTCAAGTTATCTTGCCTGCTTGTTTTTTAGTGTAGGAAAAGTAGTTATTTTAATGACGCAAGATTTTATAATTAAAGACAATTTTGATTTGTAATAAATTTGTTTTGCCTCTACGTTAGTATAGTAATTAATTAAACATTCATGAAATGAGTAAATTTATATAATTCGTTTATTCATTTTTATTGCTATTGTTTCTAATTTCCCTCATTTAACTGGATGCTAAACTAGACATCACCTGAACAAAACAGGTGATGAAATCTTTCTTTCAGACTTGCAAGAAGTTATAAAGATTTGGCACTCCCAAATTCGCATAAGCTACTGATGAAGAAAGTTGTTAGTCGTTCGGAAATAGAACGTTAAGTACGTGACTATTAGAGAAATTTGAGAGTGCACTGTATGTTCAGATATATTTATCGAAAATACAAGTGCTCCACCAAAAGAAGTAGTAAAATATAACTTGTGAACAAGTGGGGTTTTCAATAATGTTTGTGATTAAGCTTCTTTCGTATTGAAGAAACTTCTAAGTTAAGGAGAATATCTGCTGGCAATGACTAGATGAACTCTCTGTAACCAAAAAAATAAGGTTTTTCTATTTCATCTATGCCAAAATTAAAAGGCAAACTAAAGCATGAATGTTGTGATGCACTCGTAGATAAAGGTATTTTGGTTTCTGAGCGAATTATGTAATGTAGAAGCATTCATTTAATCGTCCACCTTCAAACATTTTTTCAAATATTCTAGAGTGAGGTGCAACTGTCTGTCAAAATCTAGTTGTTTTTATCATTTATTTATTTGTTTGAAAGTTCAGTTTAAGGTATCCGACTACGTTCGGAACCGTGATAATGAAAAAGCGCATAAATGGATAATTTTCATGATATTTAGTGTCACTTAGATTAGAATACGCGTATAAAATTGTTTTAAGAACATTTTGACAAAAAAAAAATATTTAAATACAATATTTCGGCAAAAAAAAAAAAAACTTAGAATAACCCTTTTTCAAAATGTTCTCCTTTTGTCACAAATGCTTCTATTATAATAATATTCTGCCTGTACATAGCTCAGACCCCTGTACAGAGGCTCAACTAGGAGTTTTGAAAAATTCACATTATTTGCAGAGTTACAACCCATTGAAATAATGATTCGCGTTTTTTTCTTAAAATTGCTCCTCTCTGTCGTCGTAAAACATGGATAAACCCACTTCTAAGTTATACATTTCAAAAATTCTAGTTGAGCCTCTGTACAGAGGTCTGAGCTATAGACAGGCAAAATATTATTATAATAGAAGCATTTTTCACAAAAGGAGAATATTTTGAAAATGGGTCATTTTATGTTCATTTTTTGTCAAAATATTGTACTTAAATAATTTTTTATTGAAATACTATTCTTAAAATAATTTTATATACATTTTCTAATCTAAGTGACTCTAAATATCATAAATATTATCCATGTACACGCTTTTGCAAAATCACGGTTCCGAACGTAGTCGGATACCTTAACTCCATACATTTAATAGATATGTATGTCGCATATAATAAGTATACATTTAAAGCCTTATTTAATTTCTTGAAAAATTTAAAGTTGTAAACACATGTTTATTCTTATATAACTCATTTACTTAAATGTTTGATATCTATTTCAGCGCATTGTACAAGAGCCGTCTGAAGACATGCATCTTCCTCCACTTCCTCCTCTTCTTCGCCATGCTAGCCAAGTTATCCGAAGACATACTCGACCGGATGGACATTTTCATTCTGGAATTGGAAGAGCTCTTCATCCCGAAGCCCATGCCCTTCGAATATCTGTGGACTGGCAGCATAATCTTTGCCATCATCGGTCTCAGGGCCCTGTCTCGCAACAGGCTCTCCTCCCTCAATTCTTACGCTGCGGGCACCGTGGTACTGGGCATCTGTCCTCTTCTCTTCGCAGCCATCTGGTTCTACAGCGACGTCGCAGAATACGCGGAAAAGAAACAGGAAGCGGAAATTGAAAAATGGCAGGGAATACCGGTTGGTCTGTGGTGGTACGGCTTCATCACAGTGGCTGTTCAAGTCCACCTCTATTCTCTCTTCTTCGCCTTCAAATTGATCAAGATATGGCGTGTCAAATTGAAAAGAGCTTGAACGGGATCATAGGCCATTTTTCGAATATCTGTTGGTCACTTTTCACTGGAAGCTTTTTATCCGTTCGAGTATGTTAATCTATGTGAGGGGTTTATCTGTTAAAGATGAAGTTTAGAGAAGTGACTGCATGATTTTTTTTTCTTGTTGTTGTTATTGTTACCTCGCCTCCCATGTGATATTCCTCCAGATCCTTTGATACATATGTACCGAAGAACCAAAGGACTCGAATATTAAAAACACTGAAGAAACCATTATCCCTTTGATTCTTTTTTTCCTGAAGGCTGCTTGCCTTGCAAAAGGAAAATGGTTCAACCTTATGTGCCCAACTAGTGCCGTGGACTGGATCTTGATTCAAAAAATAAATCTGAATTCGAATTTTACAAATATTTATTCTAAGAATTGAAATAGCGTGCAGCACATTGGTTGGGCATATTTGGTTGCATAACGGTTTTTTTCCATCAACAATCCATGTTTTGTGCGTGTTATAAAGAAACAATTTGTTTCATGTGTTCTGAAGGAAGTTATCACTATCATTCTAATGTAAAACAAATTACCGAATTAATTGTTCTGTTCTTTTTCACCATGCTTAATATATCTATTTTATTCCATGAATTACTCAAGTATAAGTATAAAGATGCGTTTTAGTTAATTGAGATAGAATTTTTAGTTTTAGAATATTTAAAAAAAACTTGACAAAATATTTTGTGGAATGTAGTTTGGTTATATATGTTTATTTATAAACATCAGGCTTTCATTTTTTATAATTTATGCATTGACTTTTTTGTCAATCTTGTTATAATGTTCAAATTAATTAACTTTTTTTAAAACTTGGTGAATGGAATAAGAAATACGGGGAATGAAATATATCAGAGATATAAAATGCAATAATCAATAATAGTAATAAACAAAATCAAAAATCTATTTCAGATTCTTATAATTGTTTTATTGGGTGTTTACAATTATTTTAGCTTTCAAACTGATAAAGATTTAAAGTATGATGATTGTAAAAGATCCACGGTGGGAGAAATTTTAAATTCGAAATAAATTTTTTGTTTACATTTGACATTATTTGTAAGAAGACCTACTCTACGAACGACTTCGAAATGATCTACGATGCGATTCGAGAATGCAGATTTCTGTTGTTGTTTTTTCTTTTTGCAGTGATTTCATCATCATGCTGTAATGATTTTGCTGTGGATTTGATTATTTGAAATTTCTAATAGATCAAATTTTGACTCATAACGTAAATTTGAAGTGTTAAATTTATAATTTTGGTTGAATACTTTAAATTTCTGAAAAGATGAAATTTAAATTCAGTACATAGCTTTGAAATTTTAAATTGATTAATTTTTAATTTTGAAAAAATGATTTGGAATTTCAATTTAATTAATGAAAAGACTGAAGAAAAACAAATAAATGAAGAAAATTTAAGAATTTAAATAGACTTTAGTACTTTTTCATTTAAGCATTTATCTGATGTAATTAATAAGTACAAAATAAAAATTAAACCAATTCCATTGTCATCAAGATAAAAATCATTCTTATTCGATGTCTTTAGTTATTTAAAAAAGAACGTGTTATTCATTGCAATTGACTGATATAGGAACTCTTCTAGGCAAACGATGTGAAACCTGTAATTCATTTATTAGTTTATATCTAAGTTTAAAAAATATGATTTGATAAATTGTTTAAAAATATCAGTTTCTTTTCATATGTTGTTGACAATGGATTCCCAGTGGAAACTGATTTTTAAAGAAATCTCAAAACATTTTCGTATTTTGAACTTGTAATTAACCATGAAAAAGAGACTTAGTTTTAGTTTTATTTTTCCTCTCCTGTTTTCAAAAATGTTTTATTAGAACTTCTGTGTATATTGGATATTCTATTCTCATGAAAGCTATATTGTAAGATTCTAAAAGAAAGATTTTTAATATTAGGAAATTCCGCCATGATGTTTGTGTAAATTGTTATTTCACCTGGATTTTGATGACATAAATACTCGAAAAAATTTTGATGTACACTTTATCTGAATGATCCATTTTGTTTCTGAAGGACTTTTTTCTGTCATGGTATATGTTGTGTTCCTTCATAATTACAAGGAATCTTTATAAATCTGAATTATTTTTGTTTCATTTGAAATGCATAAATTGTAATTATTTTTTCTTTTATTAAAATTTACGTAAAATTGTTATCTTTCTTTTATTTTTAAGTTATTGTTTTCTTTTCTTTTTTTGTGAAATTAATTTAAATTGGCAGATTTCATATTATGTGAAATGAAATTCTGATGTATTTATTTATCTTGATACTTGCTTCTGAAAAAATATATTGATGATTAAAAATATGTTAATTTTCCAATTTTAAAATTTTTTGTTGTTAAAATCAAGATAAATCTTGAACATATGAAATGCAAAAAAAATGTATTTTTCTAATCATTATTTATTAAAGAATTACATATAGATTATGTGTTTGTTTGCTTTTTTACGTTCCTTATTATCTTTATATACGAACGTTATTGAAGTAGACAGTTAATCGTGTAAAACAAAAGGAAAATAATTTAATTATTCCTACTATAATAGTAAGCGAAGTAGCTGTTTTGAAGCTTAAGATGGCTAAATGCTTCAAGTTAGAGATTTTTTTTGCCCTCTGAAACTAGTTTCAAAATCCAAGAACTGTAGTTACAAATTTTAAACATGGTCACAAAAAACTACAATACATTTTCAAGAATCGCTTTTTGTCCATAATTGGCGATTCACAGCAAAGAGCATATTAGGTGAATAAGCATCCAAAAACCAGTATTAAGAAATGTTAATTGAAATCTCATTTTGAGGCATATTTCAGTTGGGTGGACAAGAACCTATTATTCCACTAATTTTTGAACAAATTAGGCCCTAAGAAATCGTTACAAAATAAAAAACATTAAAAATTTATTCTACAACAGTTGGCTTGAATTGACATTAGTGATGATTCCAGTTCAACATTCGACTATAAATATTTTGGTCTTTGATAGCTAAAAGCTTAATATCCTGTAATTAAAACTAGGGACGGCTATTATTACGAGCTATTATTATTAATCAGTGTACTTCCCTCTGTATGGTACTGAGATGATCTTTGCCAGTTATAAGTATTAGCATAAGTCTCAGAACCCTTTTTGAATTGCAGATGGATCTGATTTTTTTAATATATATATAATTGAGGATGCACTTCAACATCATATTAATATCTTTGATTAAATTATTGCGAAAACACTTCAGAAATAAATTAGTTAAAGAAGACTTTCCATAATTATGAATATAATAGTGGCTGTACCACTTAACCCATTATATGCCAAAACTCTATTTTTTAATTTGTTCAAAAACAAAATGCATTATTTTAAGACATGAATAAAATATAAAAGAAAAATGTGTGTTTTCAAATTTCTATGTGCATTGGTACAGAAACTACAGACTGTCCCTTTTTTGGGACATTAGCCAAATACGCTATCAAAATCCACAATATTATTGGTAATGCAAGAAACATTAATAAACACTATGGGAGACAAAATAAATTGAGTTTGTGATGGTTTTTTGGTGTGTAGAATGAAACAAAACACTTGTCATAGACACCAATATAACACCTATCACATACTTTCGTCGTTTTTTTCTTACAGTACGCACATCTCTTCTGTGTTTTAATTGGCACATGAAGTGATTCCCTGGATCAAGTTGTACGTTTGTGCTAACCCGCCCTCCCATCAGTTTGTTTCCTTGAGGTCCTCGGCGTTGATCCTGTTTTCTCTTTGCACTATTCTCCGTCAAAGATCCAAAAGCGAGAGCTTCTCATCTGGATTAGCAATTTGGTATGCACGCCATGTGTTTACCACACAAATATCGATCACCTGGGTGAGGAACAGCTAATTTCTTTTACTTTATTGCACCATTTCTTTGACTTATTCCATTCTGAAACCGACATAGATATTGTAAAATGCCACTGTCCCGTTAATGGGACGCATAAAATAATATGATCTTGCACTTACCTCAGGAATTCTAGAATCAACTGAATGTTAGGTGGACATCTGTATATTCATAACAAACACATTCACATAAAAATATTTCTCTCAATTCTTGTATAGCTCCTACCAGCAAGCTTACAATCCTGTCAAGTCAAAAACTAAAAATTGCGCTAATTAGTTCATTTCCAAACAGTAAGCTAATTATTGAAAAAGTATTTTTGTTGATTTTCGAACTCTTATAGTATATATATATATATATATATATATATAGTCAGGACAGCATTTAGGTACAACAATCAAAACTGAAAGATCTACTATTTAGGTAGAAATAAATAAAACAAGTAATATAAAAAAAAAATTTTAAATCAATTCCTACTTAGATCAACAAAGAAAATTTTTATTTTAGCTATTTTTTATTAAGTAGTTACAATTAGTATAAATATGTATATACTTATGATAGAATCGCAATATTAAGTGGTAATTATTTTTTTATAAATTATCATTAAAGTATCGTATTGTCATCCAAATCAATCGTGTATATAAAATTTCAGTTCAACTGAATGCTTTAAAACGTGAGAAAAAAACCTTTTCAAGTTTTGACACAAGTCGTCAAAAATGATGCTAACGGAGCTGTATTTGTAATTCTTTAAATAGTTAGTTTTAATCAATTAATTTGTATTAATTATAATTAAATTACTGTATTGTCATCCAAAATAAGCATGTATATAAAACTTCAGCTCAATTGAGCGCTTTAAAATATATTTTATTAACGATTGAAAATTCCACCAAGATAAATAAATAAATAAATATATAGAGAGTGTGAGCTAATAATGTAGGAATTTAAAAAGAAGCGTCCCAAAAAAGGGACAATTGTAAATAATGGGTTAATGTTTTTGCTAAAGTTCGCAATACTTTTAAGATTACGTACATAAAACAGATAATATTTTTGTAAATATATCAGTATCACTCTGATTGAATAAAATCTCAATTTAGTACAATCACAGTGTTTTTTATTCCTCATTACATCAAAAATATGTACAGTCGGACCCCGACTTAATGAATTCATTGGGACCGAACATTTTGGTCGTTAAATCGGGGCCCAAACAAAATACAACTTCCTTTTTCTTTTTTTGAATTACCTTTAGGAAATTCTGCACTAAGAATCTACATAAAAATATTTATAGTTAGTTTTACACTTTTTATTCAACAGCTACTAGTGAATTATTACGCACCAGTTAAATGAAATTTTAAAAATACCAATTGATAGATGCTTGAAAATCTTTTTGCTTCCTGACTCAAAAGAGTTCTTTTTCAGTTCCTACACACACACACACACTATTTGCTCACACTCTCTATATACTTATTTATTTATCTTCGTGGAATTTTCAATCGTTAATAATATACATTTTAAAGCGCTCAAATGGGCTGAAATTTTATACACATGATTATTTTAGATGACAATAAATTTAATTTTTTAAAGTAATTTTTAAAGTAACATGCATTTCATTCTGGTTTTTCTAAATCTAGTCATGTCTACAATAGTAAACAAGTAATATAAAAAAATTAAGTCAATTCCTAATTTGGTGGCGCCATTTTTTGCAGCTAGTTATAACTTTGTCAGAAATAACGCAGGATAAATTAAAAAATAAAATTTAATTAAAAAGAATTCATAATTTTAAAAAAAACTGTATCAACATCAAGTGTCATCCATTACAAGTGTAAAAAATTGTATTTGAACTTGAGTCAATGAATAAAAAGTATTTTATTAACGATTCAAAATTTGATCAAGATATGTATATATATATATATATATATATGGGAGAGTGTGAACTAATAGTAGGAATTGAAAAATAAGGTAAAATTTCAAATCTGACAACATAATATGAAAACAAGGAGTTGCTGCAAGTCTAAGGTTCAGTATAATTAAGTCTACGTCCATGATATTGAGCACTCGAAAAAAATTACAAATATTTCTTGTAGTTTATTAGATTGAGAAAAAATTCGATATTATAATCCTGTAATATAAGGCTTACATTTAATTAAAAAGTGTAATATTTATTGTTATTAATATAGCGACATCAAAAATGCAAGCACAAAAAAGCATGTCGTTATCGACATGCTTTTTTGTGCTTTCGATTTCGATGTTCTCAACATATATATCTATTTTAAATTTATTCTTTAGAAGAAATAATTTTTAATCATGTTTGTTACTCAGTTGATTATGAAACATGATCAAAAGAATTTAAATAAAATAGTTTTGCACTTTGTAAAATTTCCAGATTTTGTAATAAAAATAACGCCATAGCTAAATGTTTTTTAAAGTATTGTGAATGTTTGAACTTGCACAGAAAACATTCTGAATTTTTAAATTCACATTAATATTTATCTGTATATTTTCTTTTTATTTCGTACCATTAGATTACATATTTATTGTTATTGATCAGTATGGAAATAGAAGTCATTTTTGTGTGGAATAATTTTACAAATTACATATTAATGGTACATCATCAAAAGTTAAGCTACAAAAATTTCAGCTACTTAGTAAAAGCGGGTGAAGTAAACGTTATTTAACTTTTTAGATTGTGCTATAACATAACTATGACTACTTTATGCAAAACCAACCATAATGTGTAATTTGCGTTTATAGATCAACTCATAATTTATGTTCTTCGTACAGTTTGAATTTGGATCGATCCGCAACAGGACAGTCGTATCGAAAAGTGGAAAGACCTGTATAAGTTTCAGAAAGTGTATCGCATTTGAGTAAAATTTATTTCACTGTTTATAGCTCAATAGTTTTGGTGTTGATGGATGAATTAATTAACTTCCAAAAAAAGAATTGTTCTTTCTTGAAAACTAATTTTTTACAGAATTAGGTACAGAACAATCTCGGTTGATCATGTTCCGAAATTTCATTCGATGCCAGTCCTTACTTCCGAATAAATAAGGGCTGCGGTAGCCCAGTGGTCAAGGTATCGGATCATAGCAGGCATGTCATGAGTTCGAGCAAAATACCACTAAAGACCCGCCGTGTAGGACAGCGATGCACGTTAAATCTATCGAGAGCTCAAACGTCCTCCCGTTGGTGTGGTGTGGTAGTTAGGAGAGGGGGGTGAAAGCTCGGGTGTCGTCCACGTCACTTGACCATGTTTCAAAATTACGAGGTCCGTCGCCAAAAGCCCTCGTGTAGCTGAACAATGAGACGTTAATATTCACTCACTTACTCCAAATAAACAACTTAAACCTGTTTTGTTACAGTGAAAAAATAAGAGTCAGCCATTTGGTATAGTGGTTAGTGACCCTGACTGCTGTGCAGTAGTGCCTGGGTTTGAATCCCGGAGAGGACATGGATGTTTGAAATGTATATTGCCTTCGCGGCATGGGGGTACTCTACATAGCCGTCGAGCCGCAAGTCCTCTCGTGGAGTTGGTGGAAGGGAAAAAAAGGTGGGAGATTCCTGACCACCCTCAGGGTGTCCTCCCACAAAATTGGGGTGGAAAAAATGGGCCAAATCGTACTGTCACCTTGTAACAACCCACTTGGGGTTGTTGGTGTTTGGGGGTTCCAGCAAGGATCAGCCATAGCAAGTTTTAAACACAATTTTATTTCTTTTACTTAATCAACACAAATAAAGGTAAGAAATGCACTTAATAACCGTAAGAGCAATCGCACGACTTAAGGCTTCTAAAATATAACCAAAGTTTATCTAACTTACTCTGGGAGCACTCTTGACTCCTACGCCTCAATTCTCTGTAACTATTTTGCTTAATGAGGTTGATTCATGGGACGTCATAGTCACATGATAGTGAAAGCCACGTGATTCTAGCCAATCAATTCAAAAACTCATGTGACGTTATAGTCACACGATAAAAACTAGCTTGTGTTTCCAACTAATCAGTTCACGCTCTTCGGTGTTGCCAAGTTTTGCTCTTTGCAGAAACTTTCTCTTAAAAAGTACATATGTATACAAAATGCATTTTATTTAAAAGTATATGCATAAAATACGATTTTTTTTTTAATTTTAAAAAATCTTTTTGAAGAAATTTTTTCCCCTAACATTTAAACATCTTTACCCAAACACGAAATTTGAAATTTTATCTGAGTTTTACAAATAGAACAAGTACAATTAGTTTAATGTTTGTTTTGAATTCAATGGAAAACACGTGTTTGTTTTTATCATGTGACTTCATGAATCAAGCCCATTGTACGACCTCCGGGCGTAAATCTTGTTTACAATTTAATCACTTTTTAATCTCCAACTATCGACCATTTTCGCTAACACAAATGCCAACACTTAAATATAAGAACTCATTTAACTAAATCCCGTCTTCTTCTTCGAGGGAACGTTTTCAACGGAACTTACAATTAACCCTTTATCGACCGCATTATGATTTACTGCAGTTTTTTTCATGCAATATTTTTTTTTTGGATCACTACATTGAAAATTAAGGGATATACATTGCGACATAGCCATCCTGTGATGACTATGTCGTTCCGGTTCCGCGTAAGCT
>BMAV01015121.1:24992-50623 GCA_019973955.1 Trichonephila inaurata madagascariensis
TTTTTGTTTGTTGCAGAAGTACAACATTGCGCAGTAGTGCTGTAAATAACAAAACTTTTTTTTTATATGAGGATTTTATTATTCATTTTTATAATTTGCTTTAGCCTTATATACAATAAAAGTTTTTAAAGCAGTTATTGATTTTGTTGTAGCAAAGTCCTACTTTACACTTTTCGCACTCCAAATCCGTAATTTCTCTTGGGAGCATGTGATCTCTATGGAATTTTATTACTTCTTCATTCAATGAAATGTTTTGATTTTTCCCTAAAAAAATTCTTTGACAATTTTTTATTATCCTTAAAAATTAAATTTAAAAAAGGTTTTCTGACTGAAATATTTCTATCTAATTTATTCTCATCATCGGATTTTTTTTTTTGTATTCTGAATTGTATTTTGTGAATTCGCTAGTTACAGTCACTATACGTATCTTCATTAGATGACACACAATCAGGTAAAAATCAACATCATCATCAAAATATTCAAGACCATCCTCATTTAATTCACTTAATTCGTCCGAATTATTCATTATATCTATGAATTTCATCTTGGGTTAGTATGCGCTTTTTGGCTTTGTCAAAATGATAACCTAAGATCAATGTTGTAGAACTGCCACATATAATTAAAATCAAATTTCTTTCAAACTTTTTCCATTAGAAAGTCAAAATTACTTTTAAATGAACATAAAATGTTTAGATTTCTTACCGAGTAATTTATTTTGCCAATAAACAAGAGGAAGTATGAAATATAATGGAATCTTTTTATAGCAAAAACACAATTCTTGAAGCATCAGAGATTTTATTATTCTTGTGATTACTGGAAAAAATGTGCAGCTATTTAGTAACAAAATTAGCAGGTATTTCGTTGCAGTAATCATTTTTTCTCAGATAAGTGATTTGTAGGTAATAAAAAAAAAATGTTGAGTCTGTTAAATTAAAATAAATCATGTGTTGTGCAGAAATGCAACAGAGGGGGAAAAAGTAAAGGGTTAAACTATTTTAGGAAGATACATTGCTAGTCCTCGCTTATTTTAATTCTTTATAAAGTTTTTTTGCATTATATACTATACTGTAAAAAAAGTCACAATATGAGACTATACCAGACCTAATAAAAGAAATTCAGAAAAAACGAATGAATGAATTTTTTTACTAGGTACACTTATCTGTTTATCCAAATCAACACAAATAATATTTTTATGTTTTGTGCTAATGAGATTACACTCCAAACTGAAAACATAGTCTCGAAATGCAACTAAAGTCTTCATAAATGAATGCATCGCAACGCCAAAACAATGTTTTCTTAAGTGTACCGAAAATCTTTGTTACATTATTCAACACACAACCTTGTCGTATTTTCCGTCAAAGCGATTTAGTGGGCAAAAAGGGTATCACGATCCAGAAATATTGGGTTTTTGTGTGATGGGATCTTGTTCGGAAAACACTGTTGTTCTTGCTCTCAGAATAATAAGTATGACGGAATGGATGAAGGGCAAACAGCGAAAGACAGCATTCAGAAGATTGAAGTCGATTCAGGATGCATTGAGTTTTCGATACAATTTTGGAATATCTCTGTAAAATTATCATGAGTCATTTGGAAAAGAAATATGTGCAAATTTAAATCGAAGTTTCTTTTCTTTTAGCATATCAATTTTTTTGTATAAAATTGTCATATTTGAATAATCAAAAGAAAATAAAGTTTCTAATTTTTATTCTAATTACCACAAATCATATGAAAACACATATAAATAATACGACTGAATTGGAGCTATAAAACAATTAGCTTAAAATCTACTTTTTATATCATTGTATAACTCTATTTTATAGGATTTTATAGAACAGCCGGCTGGGTGGCGTGGTTGGTTGGTCGCTGGCCTTTTCTCCCAAGGTTGTTGGTTTGACCCCGGCCCAAGTCGGGGATTTTCATGATGTAGAAAATAGATAGCAGCCATGTCATATGATTATAGGGCATATAAAAGATCCCTAGAGTGTCTGTTTGGCTTGGGTGCTTTCAGCAAAATTAAATCCTAGCACAGGTTCAGATCGTCAGAGCTCAGGTGCCTCCCTCTGTGGAAGAAACTGGGCATCAAAAGTACCAGCAGTGATATTAGCTCCCGAGGAATGTACTAGGTCTGCAGTGGTAAAACAACAATCCGCAGCCCATCAGAAATAAAATTAAAAAAATAAATTTTAAAAAAATGTTTATGAAAACTTGAGTATTTTTTCAAGTGATTTACTTAGAGTTAATATATATCAACAAATCGAAATGTCACACAAATGCATACAAATTAGACAAAGTGTAATAAATAATTGAAATTTACCGGGGATAATTTGCAACTTTATATAAAATTGTTTAGTAATTGATATATTAAAATTTTAAATGTGCATAGGACAGAAGAGTTTTAAAAATTAATATTTCAGTTTTGAAAATTTCTCTTTTTTTTATCGAAGGGATTCTTTTACAATATATTTGGTAACACGTATGATGCTAAAAAACGTAACGCAATTTTAAAGCAATACACACTAACATGCAAATGTGCTATTTAAAATTTATGTTCCTGATTTGAGAATTTACTGTTTTGAGATTTATATACTAAAAACAATTAATGTTAATTCAATTATCTACTTTTTAATTTCATTTTAATTGGTTTCAACTCTCGCCGTTACAGATTAACTTGATTGAACGTGGTACATTTTTAATTCTTGTATTTATTGGAAATTCATGTTTAAAAAACATAATGTAAATTAATATAATGAATTTAATGACTCAAAAACAAGCTGATGTCATTCATAATAGATTTAAAATTTATACAAGTTAAAATGAGCATATGCTTTATGTTTTAGAATATATCTATTTGTTCCAAATCTGTGGATAAGATAATATACATAAGGAATATAAGGTGTGACAACTAAATCCCCGGACTGCGCATGACTTAGTCATTAGACTTGGTGTGAAGGAGTGGGAATGGAATATAATTGACCTTGATCCTTCCGGGGCTTGTAGCACGTATGATTCTATCCCTCTATATCAGGGGTACTCAACCGTTTTTAAGCTGGGCTGCATACATCTGTCAGATATTTTACGCGGACCGCATTTATATGTTAGTTATTGCACGCGGGCCGCAACATAAGGATAAATGGGGGGAAGGGGGAATGCTTTAGGACCAAGATAACATTGGAAATTTAAAATATGGAAAATTGATCAAAATATTAAAACTGTTTTTTTCTTAATACCCCTTCACAATTTCTGCATCCGTAAACGAATTCATATGATTACCAATAGTACAACAAACTTCATGGAATGTCTTTGCTACCACTGTGATATTACCACTGACGAAACACTTTGTTGCTGTTGCGAAGATTATTCACAAGAAAGCCTATTTATCATCTCTTGGAAGAGATATTCGAGGTAAATTGTTATTGAATGATTCATGTTTATTGGTTTTTTTTAAATACAGCGCTTTCATGACAAATCAAACGATTACTGATCCAAGTTTGTTTTTCCCAACAAAATAGTCAACCTCCCAATTGTCTTGAAACGATATACACTCGTGGACAAAAATATTAGCGCACCAAGGAGGATTCGTCAAAATGAAAAGAAATTTCACATACGTAATGACTACTTTGATATAAGTTAATGATTAGAAAATCAAAGAAAAAGGATCATTTATTTCAGAGAAAAAGGCAAAAGAACGGAGGGTTTGATACCCTGTTGAACCCCCTCTATATCCTGAATGCATGATGCGATACGATCGGGCATTGAAGCATTCAAATTCTGTATGATGTCTTGACACATTTTGTTCCATATTTGCTGTATCCTTGCCTCTAGTTCGCTTAAACTCATGGGATGCCCCACTCGCCATTCCAAAGAATCCCAGATATGCTCGACTGGAGACAAATATAAGGATAGGGCAGGACAAGGAAGGGTAGTAACAGTGCGGAGACAGTCTTGTGACACCCTTGCCATGTGAGGCCGAACATTGTTTTGTTGTTCTGGAGCCGTTGAATGAGTGGCAACACATGTGGTTGCAGGATGTCCTGGACTTACCGCTGGGCTGTCAAGGTGCCACGGATCAATACTAGGGGTCACCGTGTATTGTAGGTAATGGCATCCCATACCATCACAACAGCTGTGGGAGTGGTGTGTCGCTGTAAAGCGAAGGCAGAATTGAAGCGTTCACCACGGGGTCTCCACACACAAACATGATTGTCATCACTGCTGAGATTGAATCTGGATTCAGCGTTAAAGACGGCCTTGTTCCATTCCGCTGCAGTCCAGTTTCCTCGTGCGCGGCACCACTCCAAACGGAGGCGACGATGGGTGGGCGTCAAGGGCAACACACGTAATGGGCACTGCGATCCCAAATGTCCTTCAGCCACGCCTTCGTATGGTTTGAGAAAACACAGAGGTCCCTAATGAAGTTGATACATGTGCCTGAATAGTGGCCGATGAAACAGTTGTCTGTACGTGTGCATTTCTTACGATATGGCGGTCTTCTCGACGACTGGTCTGTCGAGGGCGTCCTGAGCCTCGTCTTCGTATAAAAGACATCTCTCGGATCCACTCGTCCCAACACCTCCTCACAACACAATAAGATAATAAAGATACAAAAATATTTAAAGAAATATATTTGAAATGTATCAGACACTTGCTAACATTTATTGTGTCCAACGACGATACTGTAGCAATAAACTTAACTACGATATGCTATATTTTTAATACTATCGTAGGTATTGATTTAACATTTATCGAATAACTAGAAGAAAATCAGATTATTTAGTTTAATAGTACTTCACTATTGATTTCAAGAAAATCTATTATTGAATTCATTTCGGGAGGGGGGAGAGCATGACATAGTTACCTGGTAATGACAGGGAAAAGAAATGGTATTGATTAGTCCTGGGGTTTGTAAAAGGAAATGGCATAGATAGATATAAAATAGTATGGAAAGAGGATATATATATATATATATATATATTAAAAATATGTCTTGCAACGTAGAATTCATATTCACATTTTATATATATTATGATATAAATTCATCAAAATATTTTTTAACTAATAAAGAATAAATAAAAGAAAGTGTAAGGAAAAACAAAACAATTTTAGTTATTAACAGTCCAAAGTACAAATTATCGGCCCAAAATAAAAAAGAAATGAAATTTGAATTTTTTGACAAAAAATAAAATATAAAGTTGGACGGATGAATGGATGTTATCCGATATCTTTCATGTACTGGAATTTCGTAAGTAAAATGTAAAACGACTCTTAAAATTTTTAATAATAATAAGTCTATTTAAATTGAAATCACAAAAAAAACTGTTTCGCAACGTAAAGTTGTCATTAGGATGTCTCTGATAATCAACTTTACTTAAAAAAAAACTACAATTTTTCAAAAAATATAACTTGCTAAAATACTATAAGCTTGAAATAGGCTAAAAGGGACATGAACTTACTACTTTTAAAATTTATATATATAACTACTTTAACGTGCTATTAGAATTATTTTTATGCAAACTTTGGTGGTATTAGGCAAATTTAAATGCTGAATTCTTGAATCTTGATGACGAATTTACTTTCAGCATGTGACACTGGAATGAAAGTCCACTTGAACTACAAGAACTAATGCATGGTGTACCCGTTCACATAATAGAGTCATATATGGGACTATTTTTCTTTATTGAGAATAATACAACTTTAAACGTTTACTTGGACATGCTGCAAATTTATACAATAGCCCAGAAGCAGCAATTCCAACCCGCACTATTATTTTCCAACAATATTTCCCTCATCACTGAAGCATAGATTTTGGAGCGTTTTTCGGTATATCTTCCCCTTACCGATGGATACTACACGCATGCCCAATTGCATGACTTTCAAGACATCCACACGTCACTCCATTGGATTTTTTTTTCTTTTGGGTGTACATCGAAGAAAAATTCTACTCAAGGAAGACCAGTGGTTTTAAACACCGTGCTTCAATAACTTCTACTGTTGCTACTCAGATATCATAAATCCAACCACGAACATGACTGGAACTGGACCACTGCCTGGATATCCTCAGAATTACTAAAAACGTCAAAGTGTACTGTTTTTGTTTGTTTGTTTTTAGAAAAACAATACACTTTGTTATCTAATTTTACGAGGCATGTTCAGAAAAAAAAAGGTTACAAGCTACAGCATTTGAAAACTACATATTATGAAGACATTTTGCTTACCCAGAGTGGATACAAAGGGCTCTACTTGTCAAACAGCTGGTGTACGGGTAGGTAGTGTACGTTCACAGACGGTTCAGGACGTTTGAAATGACAAGACGCTTAGAAAATTGTTCTTGTTTGGAAGTGCGAGCCATAATTTGATTTTTATGGGCCAAGAATGTGGACAGTCAAACCAGGGAAGTTTATGGTGAAGAACCAATTGGCCTTGAACATGTAGCGTAATGGTGTCGCTCTTTTCAATCAGGCAGACAGAATTTTGAAAACCGCAATATGGCAGGGAGCCACTGGCCAAGATCTTCAACGACCGGTACCCCCTAACACAGAGATTTGGCACCCAGAGACTATTTTCTGTTTCCGAGGTTGAAGGAGCGCTTATCCGGCAAACGGTTGTCTTCAGACAGTGCTGTGAAAACATCCGCCGAGACCTGGCTCAATGGGCAAGGACCTGATTCCTTCCAAGACGGATTACACAAGTCAGTTCTGCGTTCTGATAAATGCCTAAACAGACTCGGTAATTACGTCGATGAGTGCACGTATGCCTCCTTATTCCCTTTTGTATTTTCTGTGTATTGTAAATAAATATTTCTTTATTCGAATTTTTTTTATCACTCCTCATACATTCCTCGTGATTTTTCTTTCTTTTAAGTATAGCGTTCTCTCTAAATTAAAAACATTTTATTTTTACACTTTGCACTTTAATGCATAGTGCCAAGAAATTTTAATTTTATTCAGAAACACCCCTTAGGAAATCGTAATTATTTTCGTTATCAAATACACCATGCAAATGCTAATTAACTGTTCGTTCGTAAAGAAAATCGTAATTATTTCGAATAAACTTAAAGGGGTTGAAAATAAACTTCGGTCAAAGTTTGCTTAACTTTCTCGATAATAAACTGAAATTGTATGCGCTATCCAAACACTGTTTATGTTTGAAAATTCATGAAAATCAAAAGTTTTGCAATCGGCTAGAATCATCCTTAGTTTAACTCATAGTTTTATATTATTTTCCATAAATTGCATGAAACTCATCTCTTCGTATTTTTATTGAACTCAAATAACTGAAGTTTTGCCTTCTTTTTGTTCACGATGAACACTTAAACTTAAAACCCCAAGAGTTTAAAATGCTTAAGTGCTTGATCACATCAGCTTAATTTTACTACCTCAGGGGAGTACCAATCGATTTCTTTTAGTGCATTAACTTCTTGTTGAAGATTCAAGTATATATGTATAAATAGTGTCTCTTTAATTTTTCGGTGAGTTTAGATATAGAGTCTGATAATATTATATTGAAATCACTTTACTTATATGTTGATTTGGAGACGCATAATATTCAAGAAAACTTATAAAACATCGTTTAAAATTCCAAAAGCATTTTATATGCTCAAATATTTTAATAGAATTTTTAATTAGAATATTTTTAGTTATATTTTCCTGAAAAATGTGAGAGTGCAGAGGAAAATTAAAGAGAAAAATCCATTTTTAATGTATTTTATGTTTTTAATATAATCATGCAGAAACCTTTTTGAATTAATTACTGATTATCATTTTTTATGATCGTGCTTATAAAATTAAAATAAGCGTAACCCTTCAATGGACAAAATAGTAGAACAATATTGTATGTAATACATAACAATACAAATGTAAAATTTTTAGTATTTGGCACTGTAAATTTAGCACTAAGATTGCATTTTAAATTGTGTAGAGGATTAAATCATTTTAATGTGATATTTACAAAATATACAAATTTAGAGAACCTTTTCTGAACTGTGCAAAAATATTGGGAAATACTTAACCCTTCAAGCGGTCTGCACGTAAAATTCCGCCATTCCAGCGATGCGTTTTCTGCCTTAAAGCAAGATTCCCAAAAGCGGCCGAGTCTCATTATTAAAAATACGGCTCAACCACTTTTGAGAACCCCACCTGAAAGCAAAAAAATATGTGCGGTGCATTTTTGAAGGATCTCCAGAGTGGCAAGGCTTTAAGAGCAGACTGCTTAGAGGGTTAATTTTCTTGTCCTACCAATTTACGAAGACACTGCAAATAACAATAAAAAAAACTTTGCTTTTAAAAGACAAAAAGCGTTTATCTTAAGCCTGCACCATTTTAGCTTATATTCGCTAAAAGGTGTTTCAAATTTTAGGTGTTATTAAAATAAAATTGTTCGTATTTTTAAGAGAATACTTTTACGTTAAAATTCTAAATATTAAAAGAGATAATTTAAATATACATATTGTATTTATTCGAATCTAAGCCACCCTTTTTTTCCAATGGAAGTGCTACTGAAAATCGGGTGCTGCTTAGAATTGAAGTCGGAGAAAATCATTGGATGAGGGATATTAAACATAATACTGACGGTTAGAGCAATTACTGATACATCAATGTATTTAAAAGTTTTTAATACTGGTAAAATAAATTAATCAATTACTTATTATTAGTTATTATTATTATTAGTTACTTATTATTTGTTTAAATTTCATAAAAATATAGGATATTCACACACATAAAACATTTACACTATTTTTTATTTTTCACAAAAAATGTGGAGAGAGATGGGGTGCTGCTTAGAATGAATGGCTGCTTAGATTCGCATAAATACGTTACATATATATAAAGAGAGAGAGTATAATGAAATATATATATACGATACCAAGTGAAAAATTGTTTAAACTACTAGGCCAAATAAGCAAGAAATTGGTGTTCAAGAGGCATTACAAATGAAGACACAAAAAGAATCGTTGAACTAAAATGGAGACCTTTTATGATTTCTAAAGCTATCGCTGAATTATGCCAGCAATTTAGGGTCAATCCGCTTCATGGTACGAACCCTCCCCGTACAGCAAACATTTTCGACATAATAGAGAAAAACATAGCCATGTTGAAAAGTTAAGCCTATTTCTGATAAGCGGCTGGATGGCCCCCTTTTTATTGGTAATTTCTATATCTGTCCCATTTTATGGGATGTTGTTACATTCTTTCGAAAAGAGACTGTCAAGAGTTTGTCGCACACCTTTTGGGATCGAAAGAACCATAAATTTTATAAAATGTAACTCTACGTGATTGGAAATATCCAGAGACTCAGCTTGGAAGACAGTAGTGAGTCCTGCCCCAGAATTCGCATTATTTAAAGAGACGCGCGCATATTTCGATAGATTTCTTTTTCCTAAAATTTTCAGATTTACAATGTAGAAGTGTGAAAGCACCAACCCCTTAGACACCAGCCAAACATGAGCTCTCCTCCATCTCTCCTCCCTTCTAAAAGCTTTTTTTTTATTTTTATCGTTTTCTTTCATTGTAAATTATTTTATTGTATTATTTCTTTTGTTGTATTTTTTTAACTGAACAATATTAAATTTAATTATAACTTATAATAATGATCGTCTAATGTTTGTGTAGTTAATCTAGTTGATTTTAGTTGATTTAACATTGGCCATGATGCGAACTAAGTAAAATGGAACTAGGGTTTATTTAGGTTGAGAATTTAATCTAATGGTCTCGCATCATTTCTAACACACATGAATGATAAACCAGACAGTCAAGTATAATGAAATTATGAAAAGAGAACAATAATGTTTCTCTCATAGAGAGGAATATTAAGAAAAAAATCTACACAGAAAAAATTAGGATAAAAACTTACATGTAAAACTGCAAACCATAAAGAAATTTAAAGACCAAGCATCTTATGCAAAAATCCGGTGCTAAATGATGCATTAAAATAGAAGTGTTAACACAAGAAGCATAAAAACAGTAGCTAACCTAGATAGTTATTTTGCAATTAAACTAAGCACACGCACGCACACACACATAAGATATTTTTAAATTAAACTAATCATATATTTCTATGATATTCCTTATTTAATGATTTGATAGGGGAATGTATTTTTTCCACCATTGTACTTTATAAAAATAATAATTTTTAGAAAAAATTTAAAAAAGAAATTTAAATTTTATTTAAAACTCTCTAAATCTAATAGCAACTTTAAAATGAATAATAAAGATATTAGCGTTTAGCATATTTAATTAGGTTTAAACATCTTAACGATAAACACATTCACTTTTTAAATTATGAAATAATGTGTGTGGGAAGATAGAGAGAGAGAAAAACAAAGAAAACTGTGATCTCCTTGAATTCGTTTCTGCCAAGAAATCCTTACATATAAATGTGGAATTTTTAAAACACTGATATCATGCCAAGTGTCAACTTCAGTTGGCACAATCTCAAAATTTCTTTAGTCAATGCTTGATTTTTACAACACTAACGTAATTTGTGAAAGGTTAATTAATACGACAAAGCGAAAAATGTCTTATTTTGTTTGTGAAAGTCAGTTTTATTTTGAGTATATGATTTCGTAGGATATATTTAAGTTTTTTTCAATAAATGCAGATTATTTCTGTACAAAATTCTAACTTAAAACTCATAGGAATACAAATTAAGGATTGTTCATTTAGAACCTTTTATAAAAGTGAAGGAATATTCATATTGCTGGTTCAACATGAAACTCATAAGCAAACAAGAAAAAAAAAAGAATGTACTAAATCGAAGAATATTTTTAAATTGTAACCTTGAGAAGTTTTTGTTCCACTGCAGAGGAATTTTTTATGTATACACACAGGGTGACTCCGAATCCATGGTACAAAGTTCAAGCGACAGGACATTGTATCAATCATTTATTGTATAGGTATGTAAGGACGCAAGTGACACGATGAAGCACAAACACAAAAAATAAGAAACATAAGGAAAGACAAAGTGCTTATTGAAAGCGTTGTTGACAAGTGTAATGTTTACAATAACTGATCATAACTGTTCAACACATGAGCTATGATGTCCAGCTGCAGCGATATTGTTATATACCTTCAACTGGCAGTCGGAGAAGATAGTTTGCCGGATTCAAAGCTTGTACTCGCTGAAAATGGAAGAGGTGTAAGTGATTTTCATTTAACCTTCTAAAAATGGCTTGAGTGACTCACACTTATGTGATGAGCAACAGGTATGTACTTAAATCTGGTCTATCAGCCACAACTTTCAAGATTGTGGCTAAATCTTCCACGATTGGACTAAGTACATTTCTTCGTCGACCAGCATCATGTCTGGTGACGTGGAACGAAAGTGTTTCACGAAGTTAACGATATAACGGCTGAATATTTCTGTGATCCGGCATTCGTCGATTAGAAAACTGCGCGTGTAACTCAGCTCTACAGTTACTATTTGCACAGCCGTAAATGTAATTCATGTCTTTTTTTCGGCATAAGTAAAGTCTCCCTTTGTAGACGTCAGCACAATTCTGAATGGCACTTTACCTTACTCCCCCTGCTGCCTCATGTTAAATGGCGACTAGGCATCTACTGCACACTACCGGCAATGCAACCTACAACAATAATTCCATTTCTCTTTTCTTTCATTTCCCCTGTTAGCGTTTCACCGCGTCACTTGCGCTTATACATTCCTATACAATAAATGAATGTTACAATATCCTGTACCTATCCTTAAAGTAATCCCTCCCCTGAATTTGAGACCTCTCTGTATATAAACTCCCATGATTCATGTATAGATATTTAACTTTTAACTAAGGTTCTTCATAATTACTTATTTACAGGTTTTTAAATAATTCAACAATATACGTATTTTTCGATTTTTTTTTTATTGTTTGACGCAGCTTAGCCAGATACGAGAACCAAAGGAAATAATTGCATCAATAAAATCAATGAAGTATTGTCCACATAAATTCATTCAAACATCAGAAATTAAGGTTTATATCTCAAGTACATGGAAATGTGTGTTTGAACTTATTTATTATATTTCCGTAATTTGACTTAAATGTTAATATAGGTAGCTTAAATGTTTTAACCTAAGTTACATTTTTATATAACGCTCAATTCTTAAGATATGTCAAGTAAAATTGTTTACATGATTAGGTTTAGTCTCTAAAAATGTTTATTGCAAAAATCATTACATCGCATGCATTTTATGTTCAAATATATTATTCCATTTGAATTGTAAGTTCTTTTTTTTAAATTTGGTTGCATTAAATGTATATTCGAAATGACATTTATACAAAGTTGACTTCTGCTTCAAAGAAAATAAGTTTCACTGATATTGTCTGCGCGTTTTAGAAATGCGGTAATGATATCTTAAGTCTGTAAGATTCAAAAAATATAACAACAAGACTTAAAATGAAGAAATATATTTTCCTAGAAAGCTTTTGAAAACAAATAAACAAATCTAAGCTATTGTTACTTCAATTTTGAAATGGAAAAGATTTTACATTTGAAAAAGTAATTTCAGTATAAGTAGTAAAAACATTTATTTCCCCCAAAGTATTTGCTCAACTATTTGGCAACTAAGTAAAGATCAAAGCATTTTATGGCATTTTTATACATTGAAAATAAAAAAGTTCTATTTCTTAGAATTTTCATTTATTTGAAAGGAATATTTAATCCGTGGATAACGCAAATATTGTTTCATAGTACATTTACTCTCTAAAGTACATGTTCTGTAAATAGATAGGAAAGCAATGCAAAGTTGAAGTAGGGACTGTTATTTATGTTAATCTCAGGAAATGTATATAAAATGGAAGGGTAAATTTTAAAAGTTTGATTAACTTGAATTAACTTAGACAGCAAGTACATACAATTGAATTAAACTCGAACTACCGGACTGGAAGAATGTGTGCGATCATCTGATCGATATGGTTTTCAAAAGCAAATCTATTTTAATAAATTTTTATTGTTAACTATTACCTTTAACGGGCACACAGCTAAAATACAATTTTCTGTGATAAAGTACCTGATTAATGTAATGTTCTCATCCTCTATAAATATTACTTAGTCAAAAAAAAAAAAAAAAATTCTAATCGTGGGCTCTTTTCCTGGGTAGTGGCTAGACGTTATGGCCACAGCACAATTAGGACATTTAACTTACTTTTCAGGACAGAAATAATGAATCATATTACAATAAATCTTTTATGAAAAATTAACATTGATGTAATAACTATTTCAATAACAATTAAATACAAAATATAAGTGTAATTTAATAATAATAGAATAATTGTACAACATAGAATACTTACTTAGAAAATATATAGAATACTTAGAATATACATTGAATTTGGTATATATCCACATTTTATATTTTATTTAATTTTAGTGTGAAAAGTTAGAAATAAAGTGATATTTTTGAGAATTTAAATTAGTTATTTCACAAATTTGATGAGCTATTTACAGTGGAACTTAATAATATGCAAACGTTTTCTCCGAGCAGGAGAGCTGTAATGAAAGGTTTTCGAGCCGAGAATCTTGTACCACATATTTATCTAAGTTTATTTATATTTCCCACACTCAACATTCTCTCGTGATTTTAAGTGCTCTCTCTCAAGTACAGGAAAAGCGAAAATTTCTAGGTCATTTTTCTGTTCTATGTGGGCAGTGGATAGAGCCTCTATCCACATATTATAGGTTTCCAAAAACGTAAATAAAACCTTTTTGTTTTATTGTACAATTGTTTAATTCATTCAGATAAAAGAAAAGGATACTTAAGACATATCGAATTTTTTTTTCAAATATCAGAAATTTTATTTATAGTAATCAAAATATACAGAGAAAAACCGTTTTTAACTATCCATCAGAGGACATGAAATGCAAAAAAAGTATCGTGCTACTATCCGTATTAATGTTCATGCGTTTTAGCTTCAATTAACGCATATATATAAACAAATTATCCAACGCCCATTTGGAGAAAAAAAATTTTAATATGTAGCTAGACGTATTAGTCACTGCCCGCTTATGTGTTAGAATATTTTTCTTCATTTTCTTCATTCTAAACTAAGAAATTCCATGTATGCAGATAAATGTTCCATTACACAAGACACAATTTTGTAGTCATTACTGTTACAAAATTTTAGCAAACAAGATTAGCATCGCAACCCAAAAAAGTAGTAAATTTTGCTAAGAAGAGATCTTGTTCATCAAACTTTTTTTTTTACTTTGCTTCTAGAATAATGAATGGGAAGGTAGTAAATGCCGATAATTTGGTTACATGTCGGGATAATGTAGTCAATTCTCTATTCAGTGAGTTTTAGGAGCTAATCGGAAAATCTATCAGTAAATTTTTTTTGAAAATATATTAGAGAAACACCTGTAAAAATTAGTGCAATATATATAAATATATATATATTTAAATATATATAATTCAATCACAACACAACAATCAACCAAAAAATCGAAACCAAATGAATCCCATAACATTAAATCCCATTTCAAAATATCAATGGCGAATATAGAAGATAAAATTCCAACGTTTTCAAACAAAATTAAAAAATTATAAAATAAAAATTTATAAAATATTTATAAAATATCCAAGTGCAACCTCGGACTTATATATATATATTTCTCTTAGTCATTAAATTTGTATACTTAATTTCTTATTTATTTTTTAAGGTATCAGACTACGTTCGGAACCATGACTTTAAAAAAGCGCATAAATGGATAATTTTCATGTTATGTAGTGTCATTTAGATTAGAATACATGTATACAATTTTTTAAGGTCATTGTGACAAAAAAAAATGATTTAAATACAATATTTTGGCAAAATATTAACTTAGAATAACTATTTTTCCAAATGTTCTCCTTTTGTAAAAAATGCTTCTATTGTATTAATATTTTGCCTGTATATGTCTCAGACCTCGGTACAGAGGCCCAACTATGATTTTTGAAAAATTCACATTATTTTCAGAGTTACAACCATTTGAAATAATTATCGGCGTATCTTCTTAAAATTTCTCCCTTCTGTTTTCGTAAAATATGGATGAACCGACTTCCGAGTTATGCATTTCAAAAGTTCTAGCTGAGTTTCTGTAGAGAGGTCTGAGCTGAATACATTCAAAATATTAATACAATAGAAGCGTTTATTACAAAAGGAGAACATTTGGAAGAAAGGTTATTCTAAGTTAATTTTTTGCCAAAATATTGTATTTAAATAATTTTTTTGTCATAATGTCCTTAAAACAATTGTATATATGTATTCTAATCTAAGTTACACTAAATATCATAAATATTATCCATTTACGCGTTTTTGCAAAATCACGGTTCCGAACGTAGTCGGATACCTTAAGAAGAATATAGGTAATAATATGTTTTGGCATCAAAGTCACCAAAATTAAATAACTTCAAACAGTGGAATTTGGTATTGGTGGTTTTTTTCATTTTTCATAATTTAAAGTAATTGCATAAAGAATGTTATTACTTAATATATATATTAAATTGTTTGAATTCCCTTACATAAATCAGGATTCAAATACGTTGAAAACTTTCGAGAATTGCATTGCACATATCAAAATTTTTTACTCCGGTAATGCTTTCTTTGATTATTATCTTATTACAGTTATAATTACTTTAAGTATATTTTTAAATTAACTTGTGTTAAGTAAGTGGTTTGTTTGACATTTATAGAACTGAAAATAAAACAAGCTTACAAACACACAATAAATAAATTACATTTAATTTCAAAACATTTCCAATTTTATAGCTTAACTATTATTCTACTATACTTTTACTTACATTTGTTCCACCGTGGTAGTTTGATGTACTTGTAATTTCGATTTTTCAATTTAATTGACAAACATGTTATTTTGAAGTTCTGAAGCACCACATAAGCCAAAATATTCATTAAGTGAATGAATTATCTTAACTGGAATGTTGTGAAGGAATATTCTTGTGATTATATATAAATATTTTTCAATAGTATTTAATTTTAATTATTGTTAAAAATGTGAACCCCATGCCCAATTTTCGATCATGAACCGTGTTGAGGTGTTAAAATTTGATAACCTGAGTACAATTCGTGCAACGTAAGACGTGTTTGTAAGTGTAAAAGTAAATTTCTTTTTGAATGCTCAAAGTATTTTCATTCATACAATGCTATACATAAGGTTAATATATTTTGACAGAAACAAAATTACAGTCAAGACACTTGCACTCTTACCTTACATAATATATTGCCAAAAAATAATATATTTAATCAATGTGAATTGATGTTAAAATAAAGAAAAATAACACTTCGATTGTGTACTGTTCTTAAACAAAATTTACAGTAAGTTAAATATTTCTGTATTTATTATTAAATAAAAATATATGCTCAGAATTCTTTTTAAAATATTAATAAATAAATACTTAAGTACAATGAATTTAAGACTTTGAATTCCTTCTGATATTATTTGTTTTGAAATAAAAACTTCATGCTCATTTTTCACTAAAGCGAAAGGATTCATTTATACATGAAAATCTTCAATCGCTTTAGATCCAAAATTTATGAATAAACTTTAGAATATTTATACTATGCAGACATGTAAGAACAGTTCATAAATAAAAGAACTCTAAAATCTAAAATGCAATCTGTAACTCAAGTTTTAAGAGAAAAATAGAAGAAAATTAAAGTTTGGGTACAAAATATTAATAAAGTATTTTCTTGAATTTTTCTTGCCTTCAATAATAATTAGAAAAAGAGAATTCTATGAACTTTGAACCAGTAATGAAATATTTATTTGGCTAATTTCATTTTATAGAAGGAAGAATTGAAAGAAAGTATCTAATAATCACACACACAGAATATTTGAGAATCTTAATTTAACAAATATTTGAATATTTTTTTGAGAATGTATGTTGACATTGCTGAAAAACTTCAAAAAAAAAAAAAAAAAAAAAAAAAATGAAGCTAATGAAACAAAGTTGTATCATTTTTTAAAACCTGTTGTTATTATATTCATATTGATGCTTAGTTGAACGTCTTTCAAATATAAGAAATGTTCAAGCAAATGACAAGCAAGTTTTTCGGAGTAAATTACAATATCATTCTGAAACATTTCATTAATTGCAATGAACATATATTCAATAGTAAACACGTATACTAACAAAAACAAGCTTGTTTTTCTTGGATTACGTAATACTCTTCAGTCAGGATGTAAAACTTATCACCCTTTTTCATGCCACATATAAAAACATGTCTTCAAATTCTTAATATTGTGAATAACTTTTATGAACTTTTAAAAAAGAAAAATGTCCCGGTGAAATTGAACTACATATTTTAGTCAGTCCCTGATAGAGTTCAAACATTTCTGTACTGTCTAAGTCACTCATATTGTCAATCAATATCATTCAATTATATTTCATTCAATTAAGACAAATATGAAATTCCACCATTTGAATTACCAATTGATAGTTCCATCTTTTTAAAATTAAAGTTATTTAAATTAAACATGATTAAATATCCAGATACAAAAATACAATTAACCTTCTTTTTAGCAACTTCTCAACTTATATCACTAACTTTGTATTATAGAGAACGACGTAAAACCATTTTTTCAACAAAAAACTTTTAATGTACTGAAGCCAAAATATATACAGAGTAATATACAAAAAAAAATCAAGTCCATCTAGATACCTTTATCATTATTTTTTTAAAGCTTTTACCGTTTCTCCTCCAAAGGTCTTACAAACTACAATTTTTCTTTCAATTATTGCCTCATTCTCAACTTCTCCTTTACAAGTCATTTATATATATATTTATGGTTAAGGCTAATAATGAATTCCTTTGCCTAACTTGAAATCTTCAGTTGTATTTGACCGTTAGAACACTCATATTTTATCAGATAGGATAAATATATCTATCATAGAAGATTTTACTAAAAATAATTATACATGGATTAAAAACTGTAGAACCTCTTGTCTTAAGATTTAAATACTTATTCTTTATTCGTAAATTTATTTAAAACGCATTTTAATAATGAATTTATTTCTTGCACTTAAATGATATGAAAGAGCTATTTTAGTGTAATCCAAAAGTTAGATATAATTGAATAATAGAGTCATACATCAGGTCTCTTACTAAAAAGATTGTAACTTTTTAAAAACATTCTCTAGTTTCTCTGAGGTACTATTGGAATTTTTATTATACCAGAAGTTGTGTAATTTATCAAAGTTTTTTTTTTCTACCAAAGATGAACCTTGCAAATATTTAATATGGGCACCCATCGTGACACGGAAGATATCTAGGTGATACTCCATTTCCGTCCATACTCCAACATGTCTTTTACAACAACAGAAAAAGAGTGTATTCTTTTTCTTTATTTTTTTCTAGGTACCCAATACGTAGAGAGGGGTGAAAATTGGTCTTAAAGTTAATAGATACTCCAAGTTTTGAAATATCCTCCTTTCCTGTGTGCACAAAATTACCAACATGGCGGCCTTTAAATCACAAAAGGCATTTTGTGCTGTGGAATAAGCAAAAACAATGCCTGTTTTTTAAAGTTCAACGCAACTTTCGGTGACATTTGGGGTCGATCCACCTTACAAGAACTCAATTAAATGTTGGCATACACAATTAATGGAGACAGGTTGTCTTTGCAAAGGGAAAAGCACCGGGCGACCGCGTTCGGAGGAAACATTTGATAGAGTTCGGCAGTCCTTCCTTGGAATATCTAGTAGCTTTCAGGCCAATTTTCACTACTCTCTACACACTGGGTGCCTAGAAAAAAAGAAGAAAAATAGTGCATTCTTTTTCTTCTCCCGTTACAAGAGATAGAATGGTGCGAATATGGACGGAAATAGAGTATCGGCAATATCACGAAGCTGCGCGCATATTGAATCTTTGTAAGGTACAACTTTGGTAAAAAAAAACTTTGATATATTACCTAACTTCTGGTATAATAAAAAATTATAATAGTTCATCAGAAAAACCAGAGAAAACTTTAAAAAAAAGGTTCAATATTTTTCAGACACCTTGTATTAAAACAGGATACTTAAAACGCGAAAAACAGAAATTTTAACAAACTAATCAAGGAAAAGATTGTTTAAATGAAAGTTTATAATGATAAATATTTATATTAATGTACCCAGTACATGAAAAACTTTTCTAATAAACCTATCATTATAAATATTTATATAGATAATGCAAAAGACAATATATATTTAATTTCAATATAGGCATAACATTTTAACAATAAAAAAACGTACACTCGCAGGTTAAAAAATGGTATTATATTTAAATTTTCTTTCTATATCTACAATATGCTTAAAATTAAATTAACTCTTTGAAATATTGACAATGATTTTTACACTATTACATATATTTCGCACAGAATATTTTAAAGTACAATTGTCTTCTGAAGCGTTATTCAAGCACGAAGTAGCTGGTATAATTGGTCCGCATGCTCTAAAATTCTTATGTATACCCATGTTTAGATTTCCGTTTAAGTCATCTCATTATTTTTTTTACCTATTAAAATAAACAAATAACTTGTTTTACAAAGGTTAATTCAGGAAGAGTTTTTATTGCTATTTTCTACCCGTTTATAAGATTAGATATTTTTAATTAATCAATTTTATATGACCATATTCGATCTCAAAACATGGGAAAGAATTTCTTAACATTTTATCACATAGGCTGCGTAATATGTTGCAATCATGTTATATTTTATATGTATAATGCAGCGTTTCTCAAACTGTGGGGCGCACCCCCTAGGGGGCGTGATAACTCTACAAGGGGGGCGCGAGGATATTAAAAAGTCGAAAACAAAAGATCATTTAAAAAATTATTAATTTGCTGAACGTAAACAAACAAAATACATTATGGCATAATAAAAAATATAACACACAATTATACTAATATAATACACTTATAAATGTATCAGTACTTCACAATGTATTTTATAAATAATTGAACAATATTAAGAGCAAGGTTAATAATTACCAGTGACTCTATGGGCTTGTCATGTATACAATTATATACAAAAACTAACACATATCTTAATAATCTGTACGGTTTATAATGAATCCCTTAACTGCCGAGATTAAAAGTTATACGGTTCACTCCCCAATGCCACTATTATTTCACATAGGCGCGCGTATGAGATGTATTGGAGGAGGGGGGATAAAGGAGGATTAAAATCCTTCCTAGAGGAATGCGTAAATCCTTCGCAAACACTGTCAAGTTAATTTTATTGCATTACAAAGCTTTTGGAATAATTCTATGGATAGAAGTTCCCAGAAAAGATTGTACTTCGGAAAGACGTATATATACGTCTGGACCAATTAATACAATGGCTGACCAAGACGTTTATATACGTCAATGGGACTTAAGAGGTTAAAGTCGTATTGTAGCTTTAGCATCAAAGCATATTATTACTGAATTCAATATATTGTTATTATATGGAGAAAGGGGGGCGCAATGAAAATTATGACTGAAAATTAGGTCGCAAGAATCGAAAGTTTGAGAAGCACTGGTATAATGTATTTTTCAAAATCGTTAAAATCTCTCTGTTAAAAAAAGCAACTTTTTCTTTCTTTCTTTCTTTTCCCTAAGCAATTTAGCTGTTTCTTTTTTATTTAGTCAGTTTATCATTCTGAAAACATGAGTGAATAATTTTTTTCTAGCATCTCCCTTAAGGCTCGTTATGAAAAACAAAGGACTGATATGCCCCCTGAAGAAAATAAGAAATGCTACTTTAAAGTGAACAATTCAGCTTTGTAACAACCTTAACGGATTTCGATATTTGAAGTTAAAAAATTTCCTTTTTTTTTAATACGTAGCATTGTAAAGAGTTGCGTTACATTGTAAAGAATTATCCAGTGAAATGCACACATTGTTTGTAAATTAATTCATTGTAAGGAGTTGTCCAATTCATCATCTCTATTTGGATTTCGACGTATTAATATGTATTTTTAAAATTCTTTAAATGACAAAAATGCATCACACTTCTTTTATTTAAATAAATATCGTACAAAAACATTATTTAAAATGTGTTTGGATTTTGTTGTATTTTAATTTCCTCATAAGAATGTTAATTTTAAAATGATAAAAAAAGCAGAGAAATGTTAAAATAATTTTAAATTATTGTTAACAGAAATCTTTAAGTGAATGTACAATGGGATTCATAATGAAGTATACAGTTTCAATGCACTGTAAATCAAGAAAAATGTTAGGATACTAAATGTTACTTATAACAGAAGTTTTATTAGATGTTCTATGTTAGATGGTCAAAATGTGTTCTATGTGTGAACCTTTAGTCTCTCGAGACCCATCGAGTCGGTAACTCGTTTCCACTCCAATGAGTGTTAAGTTATCTGAATCATGCACATCAATAGCTGTTAAAGGAGAAGGTGGATCATTCAAACTAATTTCTTAAATTGTTAGCTTAATTTGCTGAAATTGGAATCAATATAGTATAAATAGTTATTATATTTTACAATTTAAATAAATATATATATTTTTTTAAATATTTTAAGCTAATTTTTTTAAAAAGTTAATTGTTTAAAACTACTTTTAAAAATGCTTCTTGCTCATTAGTTTTTAAGATATGTACATAATTTTTGTTTTATATATATGAAATACAAGATAAAATTTGATGAAAAAAGATAAATTTTCTATACCATTTGAAATATTTCACCAACTATCACACATTCAAGGTTTTTAAAACAACAAAAAATGTGATTTTTTTTAGAAAATGAATGCACATATTTGGGAATTATATCATCTGTCATAAGCTGTGAAATTTTCAAAGAGATATGACGTAATGCGAAACGCAAGGAGGATTTTACGTAACAATGTAAAGAGGAAAATTCACGAACTAAGAAAAGTACATTTTAAACATTTATTTGTGGAAAATAAAGAAAATACTCAATAATTTTTAATCAAAATTATAAAATTCTTTGACAGAGCTATTCTACAAAATATAAGGAATATTATTGGTATAAGAAATCTTAATCGCAAAAAATTTTGACCAAAATCTGACATTCTGAAGGTTTATCTTAATAAGCTACCGGGTGTTTCAAAAATCATGCACACTCACATGGTAATCCTTGTTGTTAAAAACCAAAAGGAATAGTTAAGATTTATGTCACTAAATGGCAACAGGGGCCGCCCCATCATAATAAGTTTTGAAATACTTGTCAGTTGTAGTCAGATGAGCACAACGGGAAGTGTTTTTCCAAGAGCAAAGAATAGCCATCGTGGAATTTTATTTCGTTGCAGAATCTCATTGCCGTGTGGTAAATGCATTTCAGCCGAAATATGAAGGTAAAACAGCACCAAATGCATCACACTTTTAGAGCAACAGTTCCGAGACACAGGATTGGTTGCAGACAGGAAGCGATCGGGAAGAGTGTCCATAGTGAAAAGAAAAGCGGCAGATGTGGAGACCATTTACAAAGAAGTCAGCTGAAAAGACCATCCGTCTACTTGAACATCATTACGGAAATCATATCCCTTCTAAATAGAGATAGAAGGTACGATTGATTGCAGCAAGAAGGCGAAACATGCCACACATCACGAGACAGTACGAAAATTTTAACTGAATTTTTCGATAATCGTGTCATTTCCAAAGGACTTTGGCCTCCACGTTCAGGGGACGTCAATTCAGGATTTTTTTCCTTTGGGGATATCTGAAAAATGTTGCCTTCAGGAATAATCCCTAGACGCTTGATGAACTTAAGAATAATATCCTTCATGCAATATATATCGAACATTAATTCCCACACTCTTCGTAAAGTGTCAATTAATCTGGTAAAAAGAGTTCGATTTTGTGTCCAGGTAAAAACCATTTAAAAATTTATTGTGATTTTACCATGTCTGACAGCTGACAATAAAGATAACCGTCCAACATTTGTTTGTGTCATTTATTCTGTTTGTTAACATAATGCATAAGTCTGCATACTTTTTTTGTTTACTTGTACACTGCTGGCCACACAAAATACAATACCATGAAGGAAGCATGCCAACCATGTAAAATTTAGATCATGCATTGGTGGCGATGAAATATGCACATCATTAGCATTGTACAGCAGCCGCACATCACGGGAGACCGTAGATAAATATTATAGGACAGATTAGCAATTTGAAGTAAAGATTTTTTTTTTTTTGCAAGCTGTTTATCTATGTTTCGTGGAAGAAATCAAGTGTCTTTTGACCAAGCTTCTGTATTCGACAGAGGAAGAATAGTATCCTATAGGGAATGTGGATTATCCTTCAGAGAAATCGGTCAGCGTGTAGGACGAAACCAAGCAATTGTGATGCGGATATGTCATCACTAGATGCAGGAGGAAATGTTAGACCAACGAGGCTGATCGCACCCATCTCGTTGCAATACTGCGCATGATGACCGGGGGATTGTGCGCATGGTAAAAGATGAATCACGCTCAGCCACATCATGAGCCACCAGAGCACAACAGATTCCCATTTGTAAGTAAACTGAGACAAAAGTCAGTCAAAAAATATTTAATAAAATTTTCTGCATAATAGTAATATTTATTATTATTTCAATAATACAAAAACATGATGATAATTTACTAAATACAATTAGAAAATGCAATGCATTAAATGCTTTGTTTTGAGCATGAAAATCCTCTATTTTTTGTATTCGGGCAATTTTTTAATTAAATTTAAAAGTTAATGATAAATTTAAATGCTAAGTCTTTGAATATAAATCTTTTTTCGTATAATTCAAGCTAAATGTTATGTTAACAAATGAGTTAAGTATTTAAATATTATCCAGATATTATACTCTTTTATTCGCAGAGCTTTATGTAAATTAGGTACTGAGCCGTAGTGTTTCCTCTAGAGGCTCTTAGGTGCTGAGTCCTCGAGACATTCATTCAAGTGAATTGTTTTATAAATGGAAAAAAACTCTAATTTATGGATTTTGTCTTTTATCAACAAACGGAGCTCAAATGCATGGAGAAAGTAATAACGGAACCACCGTGTTTCAAGACTGGTATACCAGGCAACCGACTGATTCTTTGTGGATGGATTGAGGTTTTCACCGAATTATAAATGATCGGATAGGTCAGAAAATCTCCCGAAATGTTAAAAAAATGGTATTTGTACATTAAATACTATTCAAGGATTGTCTCAAAGTTTCTCTAAGGGCAGTGTCACTTTCCTATTCATCGTATGGCATATGAAAACCAGAAATGATGAGAAAAAATACGGCGAATATCATTTCAGTCTACAGCAAATAAGATGCCTTTTATCAAATTCGCCTAGACGTATGAGCATTAGATGAACAAATATTACAAGAGATACAACTGTACATTAAGTAAGAAAAAAAGGCACTTCTTCTTCATAGCTTAAAAAAAAACGCTGTGAATTCCATTTAATTATAAAATACCGATTTTCATTGATATACAATAGACTTTAAGTAAAAATAAGGAGACGAAGGTAAAAATACCCATCTAACCTAGAAATGCTGTATCTAAAAATTTACAGAAAGAAAGAAAATGTGGTTTTAAGTTATCAGTGATACAAATACTTTTTGTGTTTAGCTTCCCGATTTTTCAGACTCATTATGGTAAATTTAGATTCCTCTAAGCTTCATTATACGAGTATTATAGCACATTATCGTGTAAAAGAGAGAAATTCGTCGAGGTTTTCGAAAAGAAACAAATATTCTCTGTATTGTAGTCACTTCTAATATATTCTCAGTAATTTCTTACAATAAAATGTTCAAACTCCATGTATATTCCTTATAACTGAAAGATCTGTATATTATACATATGGCTACTCGCCAAGCCATTTGTTATATTCTGTCATTGTCAAAGTTCATGCCAAATGTTTAACAAAGATTCTCACAATGCTGCCAAAAAACTATTGTCTTTATAATTGCTTTCGATTTAAATGCTCAGTTCATCAGATACACTAGTTTAACTATTCTTAACGTACTGTAGAATTTCATGAATTATTTACGCGTGTGGACATTTGTTCACGCACAAATATTACTGGATCTTCATATTATTCATTTTTGTATTAAATTAAACTTGATGCGTTAAAGTTGCATTAAAAATGTAACATTTATTATATCAACATTAATTTTTCGTATATAAAGTTCTTTCTAAATATGTCAAACTATTTATATGTTATAAATCTTATTAAAATAAAATCAATGAATTACGGAAACTTCAATATAAGTTATAATATTTACACATGCCATTAAAATTTTGGTTTCAATAAATAATCCAATGAATGCTGTCAAGGATCTGAATACACTTACTGTTTTTGAGAAATAAACGTTGATGTTTTTCTATTTGAGATTAGGAGAAAAAGTGTCACAGACATGAAAGCAGACACATTCAAATGAATTTGAGATTTCAATCAGAACTCCGAAATTAAGAAGTAAACATTTTATGGTATCAAAATATCCTTACAAGTTTATTGGTGATGGAGAATATTATATTTAGGTATGAGAATTACATGCATGCAAAGCTTTCTCTCTCTTTTCGATATCAGTTATAAAGTACAAAAAAGAAACAACAGCAACAAAAAGTAAATGTAAGGAAATTTTGCATGCAAAGCCGTGGCATGATTTTTAAATTATTTTCAAGTTTGTCGAACACTTAAAATTCATATATATATATATATATATATATATATATATATATAT